>PISX010005306.1:0-109226 GCA_004024625.1 Mellivora capensis
TAAGTTCTTTATAGATTTTGGACACTAGCCCTTTATCTGATATGTGGTTTACAAATATCTTCTCCCATTCTGTCAGTTGTCTTTTGGTTTTGTTAACTGTTTCCTTTGCTGTGCAAAACCTTTTGACCTTGATGAAATCCCAATAGTTCATTTTTGCCCTTGCTTCCCTTACCTTTGGCACTGTTCCTAGGAAGAAGTTGCTGTGGCTGAGGTCGAAGAGGTTGCTGTCTGTGTTCTCCTCAAGGATTTTGATGGATTCCTTTCTCTCAGTGATAAAGTCTTATTAAATGAAAACATTGTGGGAAATTCCATAGCTTTGTGTCATTATCAGAGACAAGGTTCTTTTGAGCGATCTTTAAAGATGAGTGTGTTATTGCTATTCAACCGACGAAATTAGTCTCAACATGCTATAGTAATCTCTCCTTCTTGTGCTTATTCTCATTCTTTGGAGTGAATGAGATGGAGACTTAGAGACCTTAAGTGAACAAGGAGAAGAGAAGATTCTGGATGTGAAATAGGCTCTGTATGTACTAAGTATGGGGACTTTTCTACCACCTGCTTTGTGGCTGGATAAGGAATCTCCAAAATTTTCCCTTCAGAATGGTTCAGTGCCATAAGAAATCTCAGATTCTACAGGGAATAGGATTACCTGGCTGGAGGCCAATTACGGAAAAGGTTGTCATGGCCAAAATATCCCCCTAGGTATTTTTTTACTTTCTCAGTGGAATCATAAGCATCAAAATATTAACAAATCCTGGATATCACTACTCTGAAGCAGACTCAAAGAATAGCTTACACTAAGATTACATTTATGGCAACTGGAAGGCAATCACTATACCTCCCTGATAAAAATAAGAAATGTTGCCTATCAAAGTATAAACCATTGCGTGCTAAAAAAAAAATCCCTTTCTTTTTCAGAGATCAAACTCTTCATGCTGGATGTTTCATTAATAATAAATAAAATGGATCTCCTGTGGGCCCCTGAAAAAAACTCCCCCTTTCATTTTAGAGTAAGTATTTTTAATCCAGAGCCCACAAATGGGCCTTAGGAGGTCCCCTAAACCTGTTGCTATGTGAGATTTTGTACAT
Source organism: Mellivora capensis (assembly GCA_004024625.1). NCBI lineage: Eukaryota > Metazoa > Chordata > Mammalia > Carnivora > Mustelidae > Mellivora > Mellivora capensis. The sequence continues at coordinate 1,090 of PISX010005306.1, forward strand.
TTTTATGGGATGAAGTCCATAGATCTCAAGATTTGTAAAATATTCATAATATAAAATGGTTAAGAGTCGCCAAAAAGTTCTTTTCCAGTGTGTTCATTTCTTCATTATTCTTCATAACCCTCTTGCTGTAAAAATATTCCATCTTAAGAAGGGCTCAGGGACTTGCCCAGTCAATGGGTGTACTAAATATGGACACAGAACCTAGTCACTCTCAGAAGAATGAAGTAAGACTCACCAAGCTTTACTAGTTCTTTTTAAAAAACTATTTTTACCTATATAAGCAATACAGGCAAATAATAAAAACTGCAAAAAGGATTAGAGTGAAAAACAAGCCTCCATCTCAAAAGCTTCCCCCAGATACCTAATCCGAAGTTTCTTATGTACTCTTTTGCTGTTCTATGCATATGCAGGTGAATAAATACATGTACATACTTTTACAGAAATGACAGCATAATTTACTCAATGAATTTCCTTTCTTGTTAAAAGTGTATTTTTGAAAAAGTGCTTGATATCACTAATCCTCAGGAAAATGCAAATCAAAACCACAATGACATCATCTCGAACCTATTAGAATAGCTATCATCAAAAGGACAAGGGGTAACAAGTTGGTGAGGGTGTGGAGAAAAGAGAATCCTTGTGATGTAAATCGGTGCAGATACTATGGAAAACAGTATGGGGGCTCTTCAAAAGATTAAAAATAGAACTATCATATGATTCAGCCTTTCTACTTCTGTGTATATATCTGAAGGAATTGAAATCAGGATCTCAAAGAAATATCTGCCTTTTCATGTTCACTGCAGCATTATTCAAAATAACCAAGATATGCAAACAACCTAAGTGTCCATCAACAGATCAACAGATAAGAAATATGTGATATTATATATATATATACATATATATATATAATGGGTATATTTATATATAATGAATATATGTAATGGAATATTATTTAGCCATTAGAAAGATGGAAACCCTGTCATCTGCAACAACTTGGATGAAATTTGAGGGTGTCATGCTAAGTGAAATAAATCAGAGAAGGACAATAAATGCTGTATGGTAACACTGATATGTGAGTCTAAAAAAGCTGGAGAAACAAAGACCAGAGAAACAAAGACCAGAGTGGTGGTTACCAAGGGGGCAGGTGTGGGAGAAATGGGAAGATAGTGGTTAAGGTAGATTTCCAGAGGCACCTGGGTGGCTCAGTCAGTTGAGTGTCCAACTCTTGGTTTTGGCTCAGGTCATGATCTCAGGGTTTTGAGATTGAGCCCCATGTCTGGCTCTGCGCTGGACGTGGAATCTCCTTAAGATTCTTTCTCTCTCTCTCTCTCACTGTCTTTTTCTCTCCCTCACTCTCTCCCTCTTTCTTTTACCCTCTCTTAAAAAAAATAGAGATACATATTTCCAGTTAGAGGATTGACAGGTTCTGGGGATCTAAGTATAGGATAGTGATTATAGCTAGTAATGATGTATTATATACTTGAAAGTTGCTAAGAGAGTGGATCTTAAATATTCTCACCACAAAAAAAGAAGTGGTAAATATGTTACAGAATGGAGATGTTAGCTAATTCTAATGGTGGTGATCATATTGCAATATATAAATGTATCAAATTAATATGTTGTAGGCCTTCAAGATATATGTTATGTGTCAATCCAATCTCAATAAAGCTGTGGGAAAGGAATATATCTTAGAAATCCTTCCATATCCATACATACATGAATCTTCTTCATTCTTTTTTAATGGTGGCATAACATTCTATTATATGGACGTATCACACTTTCTTTGACCAATTCCCTGTTGATGGATATATTCATTGTTTCCAATCTTTTGCTAATAAAAATAAAGCACTGATGAAAATATCTTTGAATATATATCATTTTGCCTGTTTGGTGTGCAGGTCAGATAAAGTCTTAGAAGGCAATTGTTGGTTATATGTTGGGTGATTTTGCTACATTTTCTCAAATTTCTATTCACAGGGGTTTAACTGGTTATCCTTCTGCTAGCAATGTGTAAGAGAGAGTATGAGTTTCCTTGCTCTCATCTTCCACAATGTTGCTGAGCTTTGACAAACTAATGGGTTAGAAATGATGTTTTAGTTTTAATTTATAGTTCTCATTATGACCCAATATTTTATTCAAAATCTGATCATAGGGGCACCTGGGTAGCTGAGTGGGTTAAGCCTCTGCCTTCGGCTAAGGTCATGATCTCAGGGTCCTGGGATCGAGCCATGCATTGAGCTCTCTGCTTGGCAGGAGCCTGCTTCCCCCTTCTCTCTGCCTGCCTCTTTGCCTACTTGTGATCTCTCTCTCTCTGTCAAATAAATACATAAAATCTTAAAAAAAAAATCTGATCATACACCAGAGTTCTATGTAGAACTCAGTACTAAACTGCTCCTACAGGGACTGAATCCATAGCAAAGTCCATTTCAGCACTCTGTTAGGAGCAGAATCCTTTGGAGACAAGGGAACATTGGCAAGAGAGTGCAGATTATTTTCAACTACACTCCACCGATGTCCCATCAATAGTATCCTCAACACAGATAAAGGGCTGCATCATTAGTGCGAAGAAGGTATTTATAGAGATAACTAATTTAATCTATGCCTCACTCAAGAGTGGTGTTTATGAGAGAAAATGGATGAGATGCACAGATTCTGTTCTATTTGGTACGTAATCATTTAATCTAGTTCCTTTTGTGCTCTCTTACATGCTAGTGGTACCCACCACTACCAACAACAAAGCAAAAACCCAAGTTAAAATATGAGCCATTTTAAGTAGATGTTAGAAATCTAAGTGTAGCTTCACAATTAAAAAGAAAATCATTGTTTCTTTCTCTGTTTTCCTGTTTTCTGGAATATTATTAAAATTAAGTCCAGAGGTGCCTGGGTGGCTCAATCGATTGTGTCTGAATGTTGATTTCAGCTTGGGTCATGATCTCAGGGTACTGCCATCAAGCCCCTCCAAACTCAGTGGGGAGTCTGCTTGAGATTCTCTCTCTGCCCCGCCCCACGTACTTGCTCTTTCTCTCTCTTTCTCTCTGTCTCTCAAATAAATAAATAAATCCTTTTTAAAAAATACTATTAAGTCCATTAATGCAACACATGGATATTTTTGTACTAATTTAACTGGTTTTATAAAGGAGATTTTGCAAGTAGCCTATACCTGGGCAATATTTTTACTAATGTGATACATATGGCACAACTATAAATGAATTCAAGTCTGAAAACAGACACTTGAAATGATAGTTGTATGTGCACTATACTATTTAATTAATTTATTTTTTAAAGATTTTATTTATTTATTTGACAGGGAAAGAGAGAGAGAGAGTACAAGCAGGGGGAGTGGCAGAGGGAGACGGAGAAGCAGACTCCCCACTGAGCAGGGAACCTAACGTGAGGCTCCATCCCAGGACCCTGGATCATGACCTGAGCGGAAGGCGGATGATTAACCAACTGAGCTGCTCAGGCACCCCTGTTTAATTTAAACCAATATCTGGAGAAGTAAAAAATGAATAATAATAATTATTATACTTAATTTATTTTATAAGACATCAATTAAGAAGAAATGAAGTAATTAGAAGAATCTTCACCCGAAATAAATATAATAATTCCAGACAACCCTTTAAGCCACAGAGGACCTGGGGTTTCCTTTATTATTAGCTAATTTAATCTCTCTGTATAGTCATTAATTATTGGGAAAATTTGTCAATATTTAAGGTCTATCAGAAAAAGAAAGCCATAAAATGGAAAAAAATCTCAGTACATTTCCTCCACGACTAAGATATGTATGTATGTGTACCTATCTCTCCCTTTCTCCCTCCCCCCACAAATATAGCTAGTTATAATCATGTATTTTTAATAGGACTGACATTTATGTTCCCTGAAAATAGTCATTCAGCAGTTTAGATGGAATAAACGTAGTTCATTGCCATTATAGGTGACATTTACTCTAACATACAGATTAGACTCTGGGTACTCAAAATTTACTCTCATTAATCTAGGACTCTGTTAAATTCACCTAAATAGTTTCTTGAATGTTTTGAGACACTATCAGTACATTCATGTTTTTCTCTAATGGGTAGAACTTCATAGAGAGAGTGTACAGTTACATTCTTCATGAAAGTTACTTATTTATCATTTCAGTGATATGTTTCCAGGGATAAAACTCAGCTGAGAATATCAATGTATGAAATTAGTCAGAAGATGAAAAAGCTAACTATGCCTTCTGAGGAATCCACTTAAAATGAGTCAGTGGTGTTTTTCAATATTCTAAGGCTAAGGGAAGTTTCAAATTGTAAGCATTTTTTGGAACTTCTGGTGTATTAAGTAGCAGATTGGAGAAACATTAAAAATGAGAATAACACATTTTTTGAAATGGTATTTGATCCGTTTATGACATTCATTTCCTATCAGCCCAAAAAGCAACTAGTGAAAACAAAAAGAAAACAACTAATGTTAAAAATGAAAACATCGTGCATCTGAGCAGTTTATTAGATTAATTTGGAATATGTAGATCCTGACTTTCGTGTTTGACATATGTAAAATGTGTCCAAGTTAATGAATACCTACAACATGCAAATAAAGGGGCGGGTCAAACAAATAAAAATACAAAAACCTGTTTATTTCCTTAAAAAGGCTTATAATTTAGTTTGGAAAGGTCCCAAGGAAACAAGAATCAGTTCATTGAAATAGCAATTAGGAAACTCCGAAAGATACTAAGAAAGATCCACTGAAGGATCAAAAATCTTAGACCAAAAATGACTAAGAATTGCATTTACTTATAAGACCTCCCACACCTAACGAAAATCTCACAAGGTGAGATGCTTTCACGAGTGCACTGGAACTAGCTAATACCAGCTTCAAATAGCAATTTTTAAATTTTCAGGAAATTTTTTGAGATGGTTGTGAAAGACATTTTTAAAACTTAAAGTATATAAACTTACAGTTAAATTATATACAAAGGAAACAAATACTCGAAACTCGAAACTCATCACTTCCTTTTTCTCTTCACTAAATGTTTTTATTATCTATTTTCTTTGTTCTTTTTTTCAAGATTTTATTTATTTATTTGATAGAGAGGGAAGGAGAACAGGCAGATTGAGAGGCAGGTAGGGGGAGAGGGAGAAGCAGGCTCCCCACTGAGCAGGGAGCCCAATGCGGGGCTTGATCCCAGGACGCTGGGATCATGACCTGAGCCCAAGGCAGATGCTTAACCCACTGAGCCACCTAGGCACCCCTATTATCTATTTTCTGAAGTTGTTAACAGCTATTGTATCTGTAGGATGGATACGCTCTGTAATGGCGGCCACCGTGTGTCTCTTCCCAGGCCTGCATGCAGTCATGTCAGCTCAGCAACTTAAAATCAGCCATGGGGATTGTATTAATACCGTGGAAAGAGGCAAATGCTGCAAAACAGTACTTTTTGTTTCAGAGAGCCAGTTGCTCATATAGCACATTGGGCTGGAATTCTAGATCTGAGGAACCCTTGAGGATTAGATACAAAAATACCTCATCAGGCAGATGAGTAAGGTGTCTCTGAAAGTGCTTTGCAAAAAAAAAAAAAAACTGGGGGGAAGAAAGGTAGTACTCCAGATGAGTTAGTCAAGCCTCATGATGACATCAGATCCCAGTGATCAGGTCCTCCATCTCTATCAGGAGATGCCAGGAGTTTTTTTGAAAGGTATATATGGCATGGCTTTTCTCCAGAAGCCCAGGGATCTGTACTGAGATTCTCTGATGGGGGATTACTCTGAACTCCACATGATTTTTACCACTAGTACCTCAATGATACCTCTAGAACTACAAGATCTTCTAGGTCACATGGTTCGAACAACAGGGCTGTTTACATTGTAGACTGGACCTGCTACAGAGCTTTTTTTCCCTGCTCTGTGCCCTAATTAAAGCTGGCAGAATTTAGTGTCACCCAATATATGGGTCATAGCACTATTCAAAGGTGGGAGTACTTCCAGGTACCTCCAGAGTGCAAACAGACTTGTGAGGGGACGTGCTCCTTTGTGGTGAGAAGAGGAAAATGCCAAAATGTTTATTATTGAGGGGAGGTGCTGGCACACCCTGGACCACTGAAGTACCAAAATGGTTAATTTTGTGGTGGTCCTTTGAATTTTCATAGGGTTTATCTCTCACTTTCTGAAGTGTGTGTGTCTTAATGTTGGCAATGTTGCAGGCATGTTTTTCTCTGAGCCAGTTAGATTAGCATGATGTTATCAATAGAATGGACCATTATGATGATGGGCAGAATACAGGTATCATCTAGTTCTCTTGGACTATTTTATGAAAGAGCACAGGAGAATTAACATATCCCTGGGGCAAGACTGTAAATGTATTTTGTTGTATGTTCCCAGTGAATAAAAGCTGTTTCTGATAAAAAATAAAAAAAGAATACCATCTCCAGATCAACAGCCACATGGCATGCCCCTGAGGTCATGTTCAGTTGATCTAGCAAGGATATTATCTCCCGCACAAGCAGCTGAAATTGAGGCTACTGCTTGGTTTGTGACAGCCCACTTTTATCTTCCTGGGTTTGTCCAGGTTTTACAAGGACCCCGATGATTTTGAATGTTGGGTTTTGTTTACTATTTTTGTTGTGCAGGAGGGCAATTTTAGAGGCTTCCGCGTGGACTTTGCCACTATGATAGCTCTCATCTTGGTGTTTGTGCCAACTACTAAGGGTGTCCATCTCAATGATACATTTCAGGGTCAAGGAAATGACTGGGTGGGTCTGTAGATCCAGTGAAACCACTGTGATCCAGATCTGAACCACAACCTGGCTCTCATTTCCTCCCACTGTCATAGAGGGTTCATAATGATGCTTCAGGCAGTCAGTATATCGATGTCAACTTGGGTTCTGTGCCCAGCAGTTCTCAAAATGTTTGGATACTATCCCTTCTTTAGTGTGTAGTTACTTAAGTCAATAGCTGTGGGTGCCTCTTGGATTGGACTGGGATAATCATTACTGGTATACTTACCATAGTGTTGCAGGACCCTTCCTTCCAGTGACTCACCTTTCTTTCAGCCAATAGGTTCAGGTTCCAAAAACTGACTCAAGTCCAGGAACTGGGCAAGAAACAGGGACCTTATTGGCATAAATGTCCTCAGCCACCCGATCCTCTGTCCTTGATTTCACCTGATTTTATGAGTTGAGTTGCTGCCTTCTATTTTTCCCCTAGTAATGCCATGTCCTGTTAAACGTCTCCATTACTCTTTGAAGGTCAGGGTCACCTGGCTTTTAAACTTGCTGCTCATTACTATAATTATATCAACCTAGCTACTGATGGTTAGAGACCAGCTACCTGGATTCTAATGTTATTATATTTCTGGTGATTGTGATGGTAAATGGTGTGCCCTCTTAGTCCTCGCAATACAGGCCTCCAGTGGGTTTTCTGGACTTACATAATATATCCACTCTAGCACTCCCACTTCTGTCACACATTTTCCACTACTTGCCATTACAATTCTGATATCTCTACCTAACTTAAGAAGAATCCTTGCTTTGTCATGTGTGCAAAAAGAACCATCTTTGGGTGTGCCTGGGTGGCTCAGTGGGTTAAGCGTCTACCTTCAGCTCAGGTCATGATCTCAGGGTCCTGGGATGGAGCACCAAGTCGGGCTCTCTGCTCAGCAGAACCTGGTTCTCCTTCTCCCTCTGCCCCTTCCCCCACTTGTTCTCTCTTTCTCTCTTTCTCAAATGAATGAATAAAATCTTAAAAAAAAAAAAGAACCATCCTTGAAGTCTTTGCCAAGGAGTCAAATCCTATTTCCTGTAAGAATGCTTCTAAATCACTAAACTCTCCCTTATTCAACTTCCTCCACCTAGTTAAGTGCCCTCAGAATCACACATATTCCCCCAACTCAGGCCAGGGCTTATCAGCCAGGAACTGCATCTCCTTTAAGGTAGAACTCCTTTCTTACTGTAGTAGTGGGAAACTTTTTCTTTCTTCCCTTCTAGATTTTCCAGCCAGTCTAATAATTAAATTGATAGAAGACAGATTAACAGGAGAAAAACATTTAGAAATATGTATACCTCCTGTATACAAGGGAGAGACCCAGGAAAACTGAGTCTTTCACCAAATTGCTGAAGCCACCACCTTAAATACCATCCTCAGCTAAAGGCAGAAGATGCTGGGGGTGGGGGGGTGGCCAGTCTTGGGAGGTCCTAAGGCAAAGCACAGTAAACAGGAGTATGTTTGTTATGCAGATTTAGGTTGTCAGTCTTCTCCATTGATAAAAGTTTCTAGAGATTTAGAGTCACACCTCCCCAGACCACCACCACTATCTTCCTGGTACATTCAGAAAGACAGCTTTGTAAGTGGAGATTTTCCTTGTGCATGTAAATGACTCTTACAGAAGGGTAATTTCTACTGGTTTTGAAGCTCTTTGGGATTCTCTTTTGTCTACAGTTTAAAAAAAAAGAAGCTTAAAAAATCAATATGCCAGAAGCATATCTTTCACTACCTTATCAGGCCAGAATTTCCTTGGCCAAGCTGTGATGTATCTCCACCCTAGTTGTTGGCCTACTGACCAGAAGGGGGTTGAGCACAGACTCTGGGGGGTGAGGGAGATGGGTGGTCTCATGTTGTCTTAATGTTGCAGAAGCAATATCATCTTCAAACAAGTAGGGAGAATTAGCTTTTTATAAGGGAAGAGAACCTGGAACATTCAGGGGAATCTGCGGATTCAAGGCACTGAGCATATCAACACAGCGGACTTCATTCTTCATGTCTGAGTCCTATTCTTTTCCAACAAATATCACAAACTTGGCATAACAGATCTTATTTTTAAAGTTTATCTTCTTTGGAGCTCTGTTACTCTTCAAATTAAGTCCTAAGCCTGTTCTTCAGTGTCTACCCAATTCTGTCCTAATGAAAGAAGACTTTACCTATCTCCATTTTGACCTTAGTCTGTACTTTCTAATTGACTCAGTTCTTCTTTCCAGCTGATCTCTTCACTCAGGCCAAAGACCCTGTGAGCAAAGCATCCCATGACGGGAACTGAAACTAACCCCTCACGCAATAGGTTCTGCACTGACCCAGCAAGACCTCCTGTGATAGACCCCAAGACAATGATCGACCTAACCTTCACCGCCCACCTACAGTACCCACATGTGGTGTCTAAACAGGGTGTCTCTCGATTGGATAGGGATCCCCAAATGTGGGGTGACAATCGAGTGGAAGCCAGTGGCACAGGAGGTAAAATGATTCACTTGGGACAGAGCAAAGGAGATAGAAGTTTACTGAATATACCACAAGGGAGGAGTGGGCAGGACGGCAAAGGAGAGGCTGTCTGCCATGAGGCAGTGGGTGAGGGCTGTTCTTAAGGGGGGAAAAAGAAGGAGGTACGAGAACACATGGAATCTTCCCTTTTTTGGTAACTGTGCCTGGTTTTAAGTAGCCCATGGTTAGTTAGGGCCTATGGATGGATCTTGAGGTGGGTCCCCTGATGGGCCTGTCTGTGTTCAGCCAGGGGTCACTGTGGGCCCTTTCTACATTCCATCACTCAAGCTTGTTTGCCTAAAAGGGGCCTCTACACCACCAACCTTTGTCCCACATTTTGCTTATATAAACCTAGAAGTATCTTTAACACCTTGGAGACAAACTTTAGGGTGCTGGTCCGCGGTCTTCCCACTGTTGGTCTCACTGAAATAAATTCTTTTCTTTCATGAGCCCCTCTCCCTTTGGATTTTGTCAGTGCTGAGTGGCCAAACCTGCTCTGTCTGGGGCCCTTGAAGCCAAGTGCTCTTGCATCCCTGAGCTCTGGGAACACTTACTGTTTCCTTCATATTTCTTAGATCTGTGAATCATAGCATAGCTGGTACATTCATTTCCACCATGATACCATCCCATTTCACCCACAGTGAAAGTTTTGGCAGTACTCCTATCTTGTGCCAAAGGCTCCCTATGTCCCACCTATCACCGGTGATGCAGTTCTCATTGCCAGTTGGGTGGCAGGTGATCTAGTTCCTAAATGTCTCAGATCTGGCACCAACTGTATGGGTCAGGTACCCTGGGAAGCAGACTCCGAGACAGTCTGCAGTGCAATAAGATTGGTAGAGAGGGCTTGGGTCAACACCCATGGGAGAGGTGGAAGGGAAAAAAGATTGAGAGGAGGGAGCATTTAAGCTGTGTTTGTTCTTATGGGTTTTTTTCCCCTGAAGGAGGATCTAAGAGGCACTTCCCAGCATCCAACAAGTATAATAGCAAAATATCTTTGGTAGTTTCTAGATTCTCAGCTTCCAAAGAGTGCAGAACTGCCTGAAGATGGACATGGTAACAAATACAAATGTTGTTTAATGATCTATTAGGTTGAATCATATGACATTGACATTTCTACAGGCTGAATGATTGAATGTTAGCAATTTCATACTGTCCAACCTAATAGAATAAAAGGGTAAGGAACCTGTATTGGGCATGTGCTCATATTTAAAAGTTTGTGCATTTTTAAATGACCGATCAAATAATTTCACCTCATACACAACCCTATACCTCACCCCCTCCTCCCCATTTTGGTTATACTCATTAAAAACCCTCCTATCAAAGCTCTGTTGTCATCTACAGCCATTGGTAAAAGAAAGCCTCATGAATGCAATGAGAACTTAACTACTTCTATTCACTACATCCATTGCATCACTGAGTCTGGAATCTTGTTCCTCTCCTCAGAGAGAGAATGCTTCTCTCTGCATTCCCCCACACCTTAGCTAAACAACACACTTTCCCCAACCTACCTCCTCCTTATAGCCTCTTGGTGACACCACATTCATCATAGCTTCCCTGAGTTGTTTCAGCATTTAGGGCCAGTTCACACAATCTAGGATTTTATAATGGCATGTTAGACGTGGAAGGACTCTGAGTCATGTGCAATGCGGAAATTTTGGGTTTTGGAGCAAACGGTCAAGAAAGAATTCTCGAGACATCTTCAGTACAAAAAGGTGGCTTTATTAAAGCACAGGGACAGGACCTATGGGCAGAAAAGGCTGCACTGGGATTGTGAGGAGCAATTGATTACATACGTTCAAGTTGAGAGGGAATTAGGCACAGCATTAAGTCTCTAAGGAATTTTGGAAGCAAGATTTCCAGGACCTTGAGGGCCTGGCTATTTTTAGGAAAAGGTCATTTATTACTGTCTAGTAAAACCTTAGTTGTGAGACCCTTCAGATGTATATCAGTGGGTCATATGCTTGGAGGATGATTGCTAACATATATCTTGGGGGTAGAAATAAAGGAAATTTCCAATGGAATCTTTATATGCTGAAAGAGACTTATAGCAAAGTATTAACACCGAGGCAGCTGAGTTCCTGTTGGGTCCCCCCAAAAAATGGGTCCCCCAATAATGGGTCCATGATTAAAGGAGCGAGACTGATATAAAGCGAAGGTCAAGCAAAGCTTTATTTCACTCCAAGCATCAAGAATCAAACCGACCATCAAGCAGACCGGTCGGGGCCGCCCCTTACAGAAAGGATGACCCCTCTCTGTTTCACAGACTAACTTTTATAGAGCAAAGGCCATGTGGTTGGGCCTGGCCACGCACAGGTGGCCAATGAAACTGTAACACACAGAGAAAGCTGCACAGTGATGCTAGGTGACCAACTGAATTACAATTTACCCTAGTAGACATTTGAACCAGCCTATCACCTTGGTCAGAATTGGCGCCCAAAAGGTGCCCAAAGGGTGGGGCCCATACTCCTTGGTAGCTAGGGAGACAGTATGCGCCCCCACTGATTGAATACCTCCACCTGGCCTGACCCACTCCTTTTACTTGGACTTTGTTACCTGGGACTGGTTTCCGGGAGTTGTTTTTAAGTAAGTTCCCCTGGGGGGGGCAGAGTCAATTTAAGTTTTATAACAAAATGGCAGTTCAACCTGAGTGGGGCTGCTCTGGCTGAATAGGCCCTTACATTCCCCCCCTTTTCTTTGGAGATTAGTCAAATCTTTGACTTTTCAGCCAGTTTTATGTCCCTTTTTAATGGCTGCTGGACTATTCTAATGACTCCAGTGTGATTTACCCAGAAACAGCATTTCTCTCCTAGGGCTACGCAGAGCCCCCACTTATTCTAGAAACAGTATGTCAAGCCTTTCTCTGTTTTCCACCTATACTTTAACAATAGGAGCAACAATGAGCTCAATGAACTCATTGTTTCCCAGTCTTAACTTTAGTCCAGGATCGGTGGGGTCCATCAGCAGTGGCATCCATCTCTGGGGGGGGGGGGGGCGCGTCCTCATCCTTGCCTCGTTTGATGTGACCTGCCCCAATCCAGGCCCCTATGCCTTCTACTTTCACTGCCGTGGGGGTGGTCAGGATGACAGCAAACGGTCACTTCCAGCGAGGCTCCAAGTTTCCCACTTGGTGGCGGCGTATCCCAACCAAGTCCCTGGGTTGGTAAGGATGCGGTTCCAGCTCCGTCTCCGTCCCAGTGTGGGCAGTTTGGATCCCTGTGAAGGCTCCTTCCGAGACAAACTGCAATGCCTGCAGTGACTGGAGTATAGATTGATCAGTCATTTCTGCTAGGGCCACCTCTTGTAGCCGAGGGCAGAGTGGGGGGTGTCTCCCGAACATTATTTCAATTGGGGTCACCTTGCTTAAGCAGGGTGTACATCGCACCCTGAGGGCATAAGGAAGGAGGTCCACCCATCCATCGCCAGTCTCCAGAATTAGCTTTGTCAAGGTCTCTTTAAGAGTCCAGTTCATTCCCTCTCCATGCCCAGTGCTCTGGGGCCGGTAGGCACAATGTAGTTTCCAATTAGTGCCCATGGTCTTGGCCAATGCCTGTGAGACTGAACTCACAAATGCAGGGCCCTTGTCTGACCCGATCACTAGAGGTAACCCAAACCTCTAGTAGCTTTTTGGCTACCACTCCTGCCATCTCATGTTTGGCTGAAAAAAAAGCCTCTACCCAGCCTACCATCCGTATAGATGTTGGCGGTCTTACCCTTGGCCATCCGTAGTGCCTTGGTGAGTGCAATCAGCTCCGCTTTTTCCACCGAGGTTCTGTGTGGCAGGGCTGACATCCAGAGTCCCTGCTCAAGAGAAACCACCGCAACCCCCGCATACCTCTTTCCATCGACCATGTAGCTACTCCCATCTGTGAACAGAGTCATTTCCGCATCCGGAAGGGGAGTGTCTCTGAGATCCAGCCTTATTCCTGCGACCTGGGTTAGGACCTCCCCGCAGTCCTGTGGGTGCTCAGCCAGCTCCTCTGGCAGCAACGTGGCTGGATTTAGCACTGTGCGGGCCGGAAGGTCACTTTTGGTTTGTTGAGGAGAAGGGCCTGATACCCCGTCACCCTGGCGTTTGTCATCCACCGGTCTGGTGGAGTCTGGAGAAGGCCCTCGATAATGTGGGTGGTGGTCAAGATGAGATTTTGACCCGAAGTCAATTTACGTCCTTGACCAGGACGGCCGTGGCAGCAATTATGCGGAGGCAAGGGGGGGGGACCCAGCTACTACTGGATCTAGTTTCTTGCTAAGATAGGCTACTGGCCTTTGCCAAGGCCCCAGAGTCTGAGTCAAAACTCCCTTGGCCACCCCTGCCTTTTCATCCACATACAAGTGGAAGGGCTTGGTGACGTCTGGGATGGCCAACGCTGGGGCACTCAGTAAAGCTGTTTGTCATTCCCGAAATGCTCCTTCTGCCTCAGCTGTCCACTCTACCATAGTGAGTCTTCCCTTAGCCAGTTCGTAGAGAGGTCGCACCATCTCCGCGAACTGCGGTATCCACAGCCTGCAGTAGCCCACCGTCCCAAGAAACTCCCTCGTGGAGACCTAAAATAAGTGGCACCTAAATAAGTGGTGTGGCTCTGACAAAGCTGTGCTTTTGTTGCTGACACCTGATACCCTTTTTCCGCAGTCTGTAAGAGCTCTCGTCCTCCCCCCCACCCCCCCGCAAGCATGATCCATAGTCCTCAGCGGCTATTTCCACTATTCCCACTAACCCAGTCAGATTCTTCCTTTCAAATCCTTCAATTTTCTGAAGTTTCCTCCTTATATCTGGGGCTGACTGATTGGCAAAAGCAAGATCGTTTACACAAGTTATCGTGCAACTTCTCTGAAGTTTACCTCAAGTTGTCTAGCTTAGGTAAACAAACATTTAATAACAATCTAATCTAGAATTTAACACCCATAAAGGCATGTTATTAAAACATAATTTTTCTCTCTAAAATAACCCTCATTTCCAGAGATAGCCTAATCAGGACTAATTCATTTGAAAAACAAGTCCAGTTTTAACAAACTTGGCCTAACCATTTACATAAGCTCAGCAAGAACAGTAAGTAATCATATAGATCTTTTAGAATCTGCTTTGCTGGAACTTCTTATAAGGAATCTCTAGGTTGAGCTTTTAGTAACCTCTCCGGGCCAGAAGCCAAGCCACGTAGTTGCCATCAGACATGCCTGCAATACCTGTCGATTTGGGTGAATTCTTCTTCCTGAGGTCTTGCCCAAAGTTTCCTGAGGCTCCTGCTCCTACCAGGAAGTGACATTCTTTACTCACCTGGTGAGGCTGCTGGGAACCCTGTAAGCAAGGTATCAGGCCAACAGTTCCAAAGGGCTTTACGGCTCCAGGTTTTATAAAGTCAACCTTAGTTCCTTTAAGCTGTCTGGTCATATCTGAGTCTTTTTCAAATAGGACATTCCAGTCAAAGCCTTGGTAAAATAACCAGTTTCCAGTGGTGTCCTGTTACAAGGAGAACAGATTCTTATTGAACTTATGCAAATGACTGATTGCCACGGAAGAAAGAATACTTACTGAGCCCTTTTGGTTTCAGAGGGTTCAGATAGAGAGAAAAGTTGAATGCCCTGATTCATTTACAAATGAGTACTTTTACATCTCTATAAATTACAGATAACTTAAGAAAAAGTTTCCCTAGTCTGGAAGGGCAAACATTACAGAACCAGTCATGTTTAAAACATTAAGAGACACAACATTACAATTTCCTTCAGTTCATCTAGTCCCATGTTACTAATTCTGGTTTAGTCCGAATGCAGCTTTTACTTCTGGAAATTCTTACCCATTTCAGTTCCAGGATTGTTACAGCATTTACCCAAATGTAACCCAAGGTTTATCATTGGTTTAGCAGTACTCCCTGAGTAACTTAGCATATCAAGGAAAAGCCTTATGAGTCAAAGAGGTCTCATTTACAACTCTGGGTAGGCAAAGAGAAAACCATTTACGTTTTTAGAAACACCTCAATCTCTAGTGAAGACTAAATATTAACCAATTGTGAGCTGTTACAACAGAATTCAGTTAAGCACAAAAGATGTTTACCAACAGATTTCAAAACCACAAACCTAGTTCCAGCAACCAGCGCTCTAGCATTTTATCCCATTTGGTTTAAAGTTTCAGGTTAGCAAAGACTTTGAAAGCTACTTTAACAATTACCCATTAAAACCCTGAGACAATTAACCATCAGTTCAGTCATCTCTTTGCTAACAGATTTCAACAGATTTTAACAAATTACACGAGCTTATTTGACTTTAAGTAAAAACTCTGAAGTTTCACATTTACTACTGTTAACTCAAAAGACATGTTCATCCTAATTAACCCAACAAACTTAACTTAGTTCAAATGCTGATTTACGTTCCACCTGGGCCCACTCTGCTTCAAATGTTTACCTGAGACCCCGGTGGGAAGATCCAGAGTGGGGGGTGTTAGGTCCAGGGGGAGCTCTTCTTGTTTCCCGACAGTGAAGAACAGAACAAAGTGCCACCAGAAGGCAGAGAAAGGGTTCCCAGTTGTAGAGCTCATCAGCTCCAAGAGAGGAGCAGACGCCATGCTTTCCCACCAGCAAGGGGAGGCAGTCCACGTCGGGCCGGAGAAGGCAAGGAATGTCCCCAAAACAAAGGTAGTTTCAGCAGCTGCTTGGGAATATTCCTTAAACTCTCTGTCTCGAGTTGGACTAACCCCAGTTGGCTCCAGTTATAGCCCTTAACACACGAAATGAGTGAGGGAGAAGCCCCACATCTATTAGGAGGAACGGAGAGACGAAAGTCAGAGTCCCCTTACTCTCTGCTTGCCCCATTCCTTCAAACACAACAGCACAGCATAGCAGACAACAAAGAGACAAGACAAAGACAACCGCAAACCCAGCGGCCCTCACCCAGAGCCGGCCGTGGGTGGGGGTTTTCTTGGCCCCCTACAGATGCTCGCCAGTGGGGATTTTCACAGTCCCCTGTGACCGCCTAGGGGGACTCGAGCCCCCCGGCAGGTCCCAGAAGAGGGATGGGGTGTCCCCTGCACCCACTCCAGTCCTGAGGAGTATGGCTGCGTCCAGCTTCTCCCTGGTGGGCCATACCTGGAGCTCTGCAACCAGACAGACAGAACCAGACCCAGTGGCCCTCACCCAGAGCCTGCTGCTGGCGGGGGTTTTCCCGGCCTCCTACAGATGGGGGTTTCCCAGCCCCCTACAGACGCTCACCGGGGCGAGCCACAAAACAGAACCAGACCCAGATTACCACCTAGGCGGTACTCGGACCCCTAGACGATCTACCAGAAGAGGGATGGGACGTCCCCGCATCCACTCCAGCCCTGGAGAGCAGTGCTGCATCCAGCTTCTCCCCGGTGGGCCATACCCTGGAGCTCCGCAACCAGACAGACAGGATCCCGAGATCTTACCTCCAGAGGCTTTTCCCAGAAATTCTGATGCTGGTTCAGTTCTCGTCATTTAATCCCAGACGAGCCCCCAATGTTGCGTCCCCCCAAAAAATGGGTACCCCAATAATGGGTCCGTGATTAAAGGAGCGAGACTGATATATAAAGTGAAGGTCAAGCAAAGCTTTATTTCACTCCAAGCATCAAGAATCAAACCGACCATCAAGCAGACCAGTCGGGGCCGCCCCTTACAGAGAGGATGACCCCTCTCTGTTTCACAGACTAACTTTTATAGAGCAAAGGCCATGTGGTTGGGCCTGGCCACACACAGGTGGCCAATGAAATTGTAACACACAGAGAAAGCTGCACAGTCATGCTAGGTGACCAATTGAATTACAATGTACCCTAGTAGACATTTGAACCAGTCTATCACCTTGGTCAGAATTGGCGCCCAAAAGGTGCCCAAAGGGTGGGGCCCATACTCCTTGGTAGCTAGGAGATGGTATGCACCCCCACTGATTGAATACCTCCACCTGGCCTGACCCACTCTTTTTACTTGGACTTTGTTACCTGGGATTGGTTTCCGGGAGTTGTTTTTAAGTAAGTTCCCCTGGGGGGGCAGAGTCAATTTAAGTTTTACAACAAAATGGCAGTTCAACCTGAGTGGGGCTGCTCTGGCTGAATAGGCCCTTACATTCCTAGAGGAAGGTCCCTCTACCTGTTTCAAGGAGTTGTCAGTGGACTGTAAGTTTTAAAGAAATTTAATTTTTTCTTTGGCCTTTGTTCTCCACATCACTGTGGACTGTCTTTGTTTTACCAGAGAGGGTGAGATCCTTGAAGGTGGAGGTTATTAATTCTTAAGTCCTATTTTGCCCATATTCTCAACATGCAGATGGAACTTCATTATTGACAATCAGGTGAACTTTAAAGAACTTTGAATATGTATATTTGCTATTTACCTATTTTAACTGTCCTTTCAAAGCTATATATATACAAATAAATCATTCATAAGCACTCAAAAGCTAAGGAATAAAGAACCTGTCAAAGTATTCCTGGAAGGTGTGAAACGGTGAGGTGAAAAGAAAAATTGTAAACACCCAGAAAGCAGAGGCTATGAATTTGGTTTCAGGATTCTCCCTCCCAAAGAACTGCATGCTTTCCTTAACACTTCTCATCATTTCAAATTACAGTTGACCTTTAAACAACATGGAGTTCCAGCTATGCAGATCCAGCTACATATGGATTTTTTAATAAAACAGGACAATACTGTACATGTATTTTCTCTCCCTTATGATTTTCTTAATAACATTTTCTCTTCTCTAGCTTACTTTATTGTAAGATACGGTATATTATACATATAACATTGTCAGGGAGGAACACCTTCCTCCTTCCTATTGTCCTTCTAGCTGGACCTTAGAATCAAATTGACATGAGACAGATTAACAGGAGAAAATCCGATTTAATAGGCATATATATGGGGAATCCACATAGACATAAAATTCCAAAGACAGGGGTGCCTGGGTGGCTCAGTGGGTTAAAGTCTCTGCCTTCGGCTCAGGTCATGATCCCAGGGTCCTGGGATGGAGCCCCACGTCAGGCTCTCTGCTCAGCAGGGAGCTTGCTGCTTCCCTTCCTCTCTCTCTGCCCGCCTCTCTGCCTATTTGTGATCTCTTTCTTTCAAATAAATAAATAAAATCTTTAAAAATTTTTTTTTAAATTCCAAAGACAGTGAAGCAACATCAAGCTTATATGAGCTAAGGAGAGGGATAAGGGTCGGGGAGGGAGGCCATTAGCAAGGTGAAAGGAGATGTTTGGAAAAACAAGTTTGCCCTGTGATGCAGGTGAGTTCCTGAAGTAAAGAGGAGTCGCTGTTAATAGCTCACAGGTTCTCCTTTTCCATGCAAATTTAGGCAGGTTGAGGGGCAGAGAGAGAACTTCTCCTGCAACTGCTGGGTTCTGATGACTTTCAACTCAAAATAATCTTTATGTCAAAGTGGCCTATCTTGGGGCAGCCTGCTCTGGGATCCTACAATATACAAAATATGTGTTAATCAAGTGTTTGTTATCAGTAAGTCTTCCCATCAAGAAGTTACTAATAGTAAACTATTAGCAGTTGAGTTTTTAGGGAATCAAGAATGATACATGGATTTTCAACCATGGGGGGTGGGGGGTGTTGGTGTCCTAACCCCTGCATTGCTCAAGAATCAAGTGCATCTGTTTATATCATTTTTAATTATTTTCTGTCCCACCCCAACTAATTTATAAATTCCATGAGGGCAGGGACGATATTTAATCTACTTGCCATCTTATTTCCAGTGCCTTACACAGAATAGATGATCCATAAATATTTATTGAAATGAGTATTTTAAAAAAGATTTTATTTATTTATTTGACAGAGAGAGAGATTACAAGTAGGCATGTGGAGGCCATCCCACCTCAGGTTTAGCCTTAGCATAAGTACAGCCATCTTAGCTCCGGCAGCCATCTCAGACCCCTGTGCCCAAGGGCTGAACTTTCCTCCACCCTGCTTTAGTAAGCCCCACCCTTCTTTGGTTCCAGAAACCCTCACCCTGATTTGGTTCCAGGAAGCCCCACCCTGCTTTTGTTCGAGAGACCCCCACCCTGCTTTGGTTCTGGAAATCCCCACCCTACTTTAGTATCAGGAACCCATAAATACCCCTGCCTTAACTAAGCTCGGGGTCCAAGTCCCTACTCCGCTGTGTTGGGTATACTTGGGCCCAAGCTTAAGCTTGTCAAATAGACCCTCGTGTGATTGCATCGGTGCTTGGCTCTTTGGTGGTCTCTTGGATGCAAAAACTCAGGCACAACAGGCAGAGAGAAAGGCAGGGGAGGGGGGAAGCAGGCTCCCTGCTGAGCAGGGCTTGATCCTAGGACCCTGAGATCATGACCTGAGCCAAAGGCAGCCTCTTAACCCACTGAGCCACACAGGCACCCCGAAATGAGAATTAAAGGCAATAGTTTAATGACAACCATTTGAGAAAGGGAAAACAGGACCATGCCTTCAGCTCCAGGGACTTCCAACCACCAACTCCTGCCCTTAGTCAATGACCCAAAATGGCGTCTTTCACCCTATCATACTTTCTCATTTGGGACTATCCCTTATATGTAAACATTGTCAACCCTTGATCCTTACCACAAGAACCAACCCTCCCCCTTCTGGGAAAGTTTTTAGAGTAGATTTATTTTCATTCCAGAGGTTCTCTGTCCTAACAACAGCCACCCATAATATCACTAACTTCAGCAAAACAAGTCCATCTCCTGGCAGTGGCACTTCCAAATTGACACCACAAAGTCTGGACCCCGCCCCCTACCCTGAAAACACCTCTCCAAATTCTGCCCTGAAGATCACCCTGTGGACACACCTTCCCTAAGTTACCACTCATGCTTGATTCAAATAGTGAAAGTGATTTCTTAACATTTACTACTCAAAACAGAGTTACCATACTCATGAGTTTATTCTCTCCTCTCCTCTCCTCTAGCTTTCCCAACAGTTATCTCTCTTCGATGCTATTCTGGTAGTGTGTGTGTGTGTGTGTGTGTGTGTGTGTGTGGTGAATTGTGAAATGTGAGTTTGCAGCATGGCAGAATGGAGAAAGAGAGTGTCAAAGGGAGAGAAGATTAAAATCATTTTAATATCTTTTTATTCTGCACTTAAAAGTTTTCTATTGCTGCATGACAAATCACCCCAACACTTACTGGTTTAAAATAAAACCAACCGTTTCTTTTGCTCACAAGTCTGAAATTTGGGCAGGCCTTGGCAGGGGCATTTGTATCCGCCCTACATGGCATCAGCTGGGGCAGCTTGACTAAGGGCTGGAGGATTGGCTTCCAAGATGGATCCTTCACACATGACAAGTCCATGCTGGCTGCCAGCTGGGAGCTCAGCTAGGACTGAGGGTGGCAGGGAGGTGGGGCTGTTGGATTCCTCACAGCGCCGTGGCTGAGTTCCAAGAGTGAACATCCCAAACCTAAATGGATTACGTTTGGTTATTATTAAAGAATTTAGCTGAAAATCCCAAGTATTACTTGATCCTTCCTTGGTTTTTCATTTATAGCCAGCTTATTTCAAAAAAGGATTTGAGGCAGAAGTTCCCTTTATTTAAGGTAGACACCATACCCTTAAAAGACAATTCTTACCCTCTGGATTCTGACAGATGATCTACATTTTTGAGGGGGGAAAGAAAGTACACACACCATTGGGGGCGGTGTGCTTGTGTGTTTGCCTGCTGTGTGTGAACATGCATGTATACGCCTGTGTGTTTTACATGTGTATACATTATGTTTATGCATATGTGTCTACATGTGAGTGCATATGGGAGTGTGTGTGTATATATGTGGGCCTGCCTATGTTGGTGAGACTGTGGGGTGTGTCGCTTCCATGAGGATACCAGTCATTCTTGGGAGTTCTACAGTGACTTAAAGAATTGCTGCCAGATTAAATGATGACATGATACTTTTGAAAAGAAAATTTAGTGTGACGTGCACATTCAACAGATCTCAAATGTAATTATTTTTAAGCTACATATATGTTAGCACAAGCCATAGCGTTTTCTTCAAGTGGTCTCTTCGTTTACAAAACTGAACAGAAGGGCTTACCTGAGCCATTATCTTTTAAAGGCTATAGCTCCAAAAGTCCTGTAGATTGTCCTGATAAAATATAAGAGATACTGTAGACAAATCCATCAACTCACAGTTGTCCCTCACAGTTACGATTCATTTCGTAACACCTGCATTTAGGACAATCTAAGGAATGCCTCTGAAACGATTTGTTTGTTCCTCGTTCAAATGAACAAAGAATGCAACACATTTTTACCTTTTTTTTTTTTTAAAGCAAAAACAGTGTTTTTAAAGAATGGACAACAGCACCACTCCAACCCTGATATGTAGTCACTCTTTAAACCTTATTTCTGTGGTGCATGAGGCATTTACGAGCATTACCTTTGCTTAGTTTTGTTATTTATATACAGTCATATTCCCTTTTTTGGTGTCCAGTTCTAATTTTTGACAAAATGCATAGAGCTGTGTAATTGCCATCAAGATCAGAATACAGAAAAGCTCCCTAACCCTCCAATACTAATTCAGCCTGCTTGGTTTAGAGTCAAACATTCCTGCTCCCCTAACCCTAGTAACCACGTATCTGTTCTCCCTCCCTGCAGTTTTGCCTTTTCCAGAATGTCATGGAGATGAGATTTTACCATGTGAGACCTTTTGGGTATCTGGCTTCCTTCACTTAGGAAAATGCATTTGAAATACACCCATGTTTGCGTGTGGATCTCTAGTTTGCTCATTTTTTTAAAAAATATTTATTTATTTATTTATTTATTTGACAGACGGAGATCACAAGTAGGCTCTCTGCTGACCAGAGAGCCTGATGTGGGGCTCAATCCCAGGACCCTGAGATCATGACCTGAGCTGAAGGCAGAGGCTTAACCCACTGAGCCACCCAGGTGCCCCATTTTTGTTATTTTTTAAAAAAGATTTTATTCATTTATTTGAGGGAGAGAGAGAGTGTGAGCAGGGGGAGAGGGAGAGGGAGAAGCAGGATCCCCACTGAGCAGGGAGGTCAGGACCTGAGCTGAAGGCAGATGCTCAACCAACTGAACTACCCAGGTGCCCCATCAACTTTATTTTTCTTTTTCGAAATTGTTTCTCCTATTCGGGTTTCCTTATAATTCAACTAAACCTTAGAATTAATTTTAGATAGTTACAAAAAATCTAGCTGAAAATTTTGTGATTGTGTTAAATCTATAGATCCTTGTGGGGGAAATAGACATCTTACCAATAATGAGTCTTCAGAGCCATGAGTCAGGTATATTTTTCTATGAATTTAGGTCTTATTTGTTTTTTTTCAGCATTGTTTTGTAGTTTTCAATATCAGATACTGCACATATCTTATAGATTTATCCATAAATATTTCATGTTTACTGTAGCTGTTTTAAATGGTATGCTTTTTAAAAATTGGAGTTTTGTTCTCTTTGTTTTTTTAAGGTTCAGGCAGTGTTTATAGGGGGCTTATACCAAGAGCAGGTGTCCCAGACAGCTCCCTGAACAAAGGCCCGCAGTTTGTAAAGGAGCTGAGAAAAAAAATGTTTTAATAATTTATTACTAATATATGGAAATACACTATATTTTTTATATATTATCCTTGTATTCTGAAACCTTGTAAATTCATTAACTACTTCCAGGAGCTTTGACTTCTATAATGGACTTTGTTTTTTGATAACCTTGTAAGACATTATTTTATACATTCAAATTGCCTTTAGATTTACCCCTATTTTTTTTTTGCCATTTTCTTTGCTCTTTTCTCATCTCATATTTTTCCATCTGAGATCACTTTCCTTCAGCTTGAAGTATATCCTTCATACTTTATCCTTTATACTTTTCTTAATGGAAAACTCTCTCAATTTCTTAATATAAAAATATATTCACAGGAAGGAAAAAATAAAAGTGGCTATTTTTCACAGAGGACATGATTGTCCATGTAGAAAACCCAAAAGAATGACCAAGGAAAAAAAAACCTTCCTGGAATTAATAAGTGAATATAGCAAAGTTGTAAGATACAAGGGTAATATACAAAAGTCAATCCCTCTCCTATATGCCAGCAATGAACAAGTAGAATCTGAAATTAACATAATTTCACTTACATTAGCACCCCCCAAAATTAAATATTTAGGTATAAATCTAACAAAATATGAGGAAAACTGCACAAAACTAATGAATGAGATTAAAGAACTAAATAAATGGAGAGATAGTCTGTATTCATGGATAAGAAGACTCAATATTGTCAAGATGTCATTTCTTCTCAACTTGGTCTATAGATTTAATTCAATCCCAATCAAAATCTCAGCAAGTTATTTTGTGGATATTGGAAAACTAATTCTAAAGTTTGTACAGACAGACAATAACCCCAGAATAACCACTACAATACTGAAGGAGAAGAACAAATTTGGAGGACTGACACTACCTGACTTCAAGATTTACGATAAAACTACAATAATCAGGACAATGTGGTACTGGCAAAAGACAGACAGATAGACCAATGGAACAGAATGAAGAGCCCAGAAATAAACCCACATAAGTCTAGTCAACTGATCTTTGACAGAGGAGCAAAGGGGAGTCAATGGAGCAAAGATAGTCTTTTCAACAAATGGTGCAGGAATACCTGGATACTCCCATGCAAAGAAATGAATCTAGACAGACTTTACATCCCTCACCAAAATTAACTCAAAATGAATCACAGACCTAAATATAAAATGCAAAAGTATAAAACTCCTAAAAGAGATCCATGATATTGTGACTTACAAGGAATACATATTTGGTCATTCAGATGACCAAACTGTATTTCTCATATATATATTTAGTCTTAGTCTCAGTTCCTGGCTCACAGCTCCTAAAACCCTTTGCTCTTCCTCTGATAAGGGTGATAAAGGTGTCTTTTGTCATGTTAATGAGGCGACCTTCAGAAAGCCCTTAGCTCACCTAAGTGGGGGGTTACTGGTTGCCAGGAGAACCAACTACATGATTGGAGGGTTGGTGCTTGGTCTCACCCCACCCAACCCCCACCTCCAGGGTGAGGAGAAAGGTGACAAATTGAGTTTAATTGCTGAGATATTATTATTTTTTTTATCTTTAGAGATATTAATTTTTTAATAAATCTAAGAACAACTTTATTTTCTCTTCTCCACCCAGAGCACCTAAAATCAACTAAAAGTGGGTGTGGCCTGGGAGGAGAGAGGGCTCGGAGAGTCACAGTTCTCTTCATCCTCTATATCTGGTGCTAAGGGGCCTGGGGAGAGGGTGCTAGCAACAAAGGCAAAATCAAAGTGAAGGGCATGAAGGGTGTGAGGGGACTCTAAAAGTAGGCAGGGGGTAGCTGGCCTGAGGTGGAGCCCATGGTGTCTCCTCTTCCCAGTCCGCATCTACGTGCTCAGACCCACCTTCCTGCTCCAAGTCCATCCCTGACAGCTTCTTGTCCTTGCCTTTGCTTTCTATCCTCCCACTCCTCCAGCCATTGTTGCCTGGCTTCTGGCCCCTCTGGGGACCCTTGTCCCTTTCCATGGTGTTATCTTCCCTGTCTCCCTGCATGTCAGGCACAGAGGCCACCAGGTCCTTCAAGAAGTCAGGCTGCTGGGGGCACCTGGGTGGCTCAGTCCGTTAAGTGGCTGACTTTCAGTTTCAGCTCAGGTCATGATCTCAGGGTTATGGGATTGAGCCACATGTTGGACTCTGCACTGGGCTCTGGGTCTGCTTATCCTTCTCCATCTGTCTCAGTTCCTTCCCCTGCTCACACACTCTCTTTCTCAAATAAATGAATAAATAAATAAATAGGTAAATAAAATAAAATAAAATCTTTAAAAAAAAGTCAAACTGCTGCTCCAGCTCAAGGCACTGCTTCAGGTGGGATGTGGTCATGGTTTGGCGCTTTAGGACCAGGTCACCTGGCAGGCCTTTGTCAACAGTGACTGGAAGAGTTCCAGCGCCCAGGAGATAATGATAGGTACAGCCGCTGCCACCTTCCCAATCTCTTCATCAGTCTGCATGAGCTTCTTGATCCACCCCAGCAGGAACCCCACATTATAGTTTTTGCTTGGCATCAATTTAATCAATCATGACTATATAATGAAGCCTCCACAAAAACCCAAAAGGACAGGGTTTGGAGAGCTTTCAGGTTGGTGAACACGTAGAAGTTCTGGGAGAGTGGTGCACCTGGAGAAAGCATGGAGGCTCTGTGACTGTTCCCCACACTTTGCCCTGTGCATCTCTTCCATCTGGCTATTCTTGAGTTCTATCCTTTGATAATAAATCAGTGATCGAGTAAGTGAAATGTTTCTTTGAGTACTGTGAGCTGCTCTAACAAATTAATGAATCCAAGAAGGACCTTGGGTGACAACCTGGGCCTGCAACTGGCATCTGAAGGGGGTGGTCAGTCTTATAAGATTAAAGTTTCAACCCATGGAATCTGGTGTTATCTCCAGGTAAATAGTGTCAGAATTGAGCTGAATTGTTAAGACACCCAACTGGTGTTGGAGCATTGCTTGGTGGTGTGGGAAAACCACCCCCACTTCCCCACACTAAAATTGGGTGCTCAGACCACAAAAGAATAGCCTAGGGGAAAAAACCTAGATGATCTTGAGTGTGGTTATGACTTTTTAAGCTATAACACCAAAGGCACAATACGTATGAAAGAAATTGAGAAGCTGGACTTCATTAAAATTAAAAACTTCTGCTCTGTGGAAGATAATGTCAAGAGGTTGAGAAGGCAAGCCACAGGCTGGGAGAAAATATTTGCAATATACACATCTGGCAAAGGACTCATATCCAAAATACATAAATCATTCCAAAAACGCAACAAGAAGAAAACAAACAACCCAATTGAAATGGACCAAAAACCTTAACAGAAACTCCTCCAAAGAAGATACACCAGATGGCAAATAAGCATATGAAAAGATGTCCTTCATATGTCCTCAGATAAGTGCAAATTAAAACAAAACTGAAGTACTATTACACATCATATTAGAACGACCAATACCCAGAACCCTGACAACACCAAATGCTGGTGAGGTTATGGAGCAACAGGAACACTCATTCATTCCTGGTGGAAATGCAAAATGATACAGAGACAGTTTGGTGGTTTCTTACAAAACTAAATCAACTCTCACCATATGATCCAGCAACCTTGGTATTTACACAAAGGAGCTGAACACATACATCCACATAAATGCCTTCTCATGGGTGTTTATGGCAGCTCAATTCATAATGCAACAGCTTGGATGGAAGCAACCAAGATGTCCTTCAGTAGGTGAATGGGTAAATAAACTGTGGTCCATCCAGGCAGACGATCATTCAGCACTAAAAAGAGATGAGCTACCAAGCCATGAAAAGACATGGAAGAAATGTTTGTTAAATGCATAGTACTAAATGAAAGAAACCAATCTGAAAAGGCTACATGCTATGTGACTCCACCTATACGAATTCTGTAAAAGCCAAAAATGGGAAGATAGAAAAAAGATCATTAGTTGCCAGAGGTTTGAATTTGGGTGGGTTGTTGCAGGGAGGGGCTAGGAATGAATAGAAGGGCCACAGAAAAATTTTAGGGCAGTGAGAATATTCTGTATGATATTATAATGATGGATACATGTCAGTACATGGACGTATTTGTCCAAATCCATAGAATGTACAACACCAAGAGTGGACTCTAATATAAACTATGGACTCTGGATGGTGACCATGTGTCATTATAGATTCATCAATTTTAATAAATATGCCATTTTGGTGTAGAATGTTAATACTAAGAGAGGCTATGTATGTGGGGGGCAGGGGATATATGAGACATCTTGGTACCTTCTCCCCAATTTTTCTATGAACCTTACACTGCTCTAAAAAAAGTCTGAATTTTAAAAATGTATCAATTTTGCCCTCAGTCTTCAAAGATACTTTCTCTGCATAATTCTTATCAGTAGTTACTTTCTTTTAATATGTTGAAGATATTATTCACTTCCTCTGACTTCTGTTGCTGCTGTTGAAGCATCAGCTATTAGTCTAAATGCCACTCCATTGAATATCATCTGTCTTTTATCCTGGGCCAATTTTTTTTTTTGCCTTTCTTTTTGTCTTTGCTCTTCTGCATTTTCACTCTGATGAATGTAGGTGGGAATTTCTTTTACTTCTCTCATTTGAAATTGGGGGACTTCTAGAATTGTGGGTTATGTATTTCATCAGTTCTAAAAATTAATAGCCATTATATCTTTACTCCCTCTCTACTGTCCTTTTGGAATTCTAATTAAATCATTGTTAGACCCTTTTACTCTATCTCCCATGTCCCCCATGTCTTTTGTATTTTCCATCCTTTATTTTCTCTGTGACACCTTCTGGATAATTTTTTCTGACTTATCTTCAAACGCACCCAATTATCTTTGTATTCATGAGTAATTTATTAGTTTTATGCATTAATCCATAATATATCTATATATGCTTACATATATATACATATATCCATCCACATTCATATTCATATCTATATCTATTTATTTATATACATATATTCATTTCTAGAAGTTCTAACTGGTTCTTTTCCAAATCTGATGTCACTTTATAAGGTTTTTCTGTTGGCAATGATATTTTCAGTTCACCTTTTATTTATTTAAACATTGAAAACATAGTTGTTCTACAAACCTTAACTAATAATTCCATATGTGAAGTCTTAGTGGATCACTCTGTCATCTGTTCTCTCTGCTTATTCTCATGCTTAGTGTTTTTTTTTTTTCTTGTGTGAATAGTACTGTTTGCTGTTAAATATCACTGAAAACGTATTTATATGTGGGGACCTTGGTGGCTCGGTCTGTTGAGCATCCAACTCTTGAAATCAGATCAGGTCACGATCTCAGGGTCATAAGACCAAGCTCCACGTTGGGCTCCATGCCCAGCATGGAGCCTGCTTGAGATTCTCTCTCCTTCTGCCCCTCCCACCTTCTCTGTTCCTCTCTAAAATAAATAAATAAACAATAATAATTCAAGTAATATGAAAGATGCAAAATACATAAAAGAAAATACGCATTTGCTTAAACCAAATATCTAAGGACATTGTCTGTTCAAGATCACTTCAAACTAAATTCAATGCCTGAGGGTTTTGTCCTTACATATTTTTTTTCCCTTTGGCATTCCATAAGATGTCAATTTCAGCTAAAAATACACCCAAAGGCCAATTAATTCACTTGTGCTTCACCCTGCCCCTAACAGTATAACCTTTTGGAATTTCTGCTTATAGTAGTGACAGTCTCATCTTAGATTCTCCACCTTAGGCAGGACATGTCACCCTGGCTGTTAAAATTAAAGTTTTAATTTTTTCTGGTTGACGAAGTTCTTGAGTGGCCTCTGGGTTCCTTTTACCCATCTGGGTTCCTAGTTTCCTTTCACGTTTGCCCTAGAAATTACTATCTTGTCAGCTTTTCAGTGCTTTTAAAAAACACTTTATTTTTGCATTTTATCCATAACTTGTAGTTGCTTTTCTGCAAAAAGGTTGGTCCAAGTCACGTACCCTGCCATTAGTAGAAATGGAAATCAATTCATAACATTTACAAGAAAAGTCCCATTCCAGATTGGAATTGTGCAATGCCTGATGTGACATGGCTGCTATAGATATTTTTATTTATTTTCACTTTATTATTGTGGGGAGGGGTTACCCATTCCAGTTTCTGCGCACAACTATTTTATTTTAGGGGAAGAAAATGAAATATTCAGTAGGAGTCTGTCTTTTGGCGTCAGCAATGAACAGATTCTCTTCCCCATCTGTTAGTGGGGGGGAGGGTCAAAAACATTTTCTTTTTCTCTATCATTTTCTCTTTTCAGACATATTTATACAATTTTACAATTTTCTTTATGTTGCAGGGTATTTGTTAGCAATTCTCAAAGGGACCCTTATTATTTTGTGCTTATAAGCTTTTATTATTTTTCCTTCTTTTCTCGTATTTGGATGAGGATAAGAATCAGGTTTTGTAAGTAACTTATTCTGGTTTGGGGGTGGGGGTGAAGGGAAGCTATCTTTCTTCCAGTCTTACTTGCACTCTTGTCCTATTATCCTCTTTTCTTATATTTAACATTTTAAAATTCGCTGTCTTTATTTTTCTGGGCAATGTATGAAGTGCTGATACAGAAATTTCTCTGTTTTATGGTAATGGGATCGGATTCAGAAAATTTTTCTAAATAAATAAGAGAGGATTATAAGAAGTTTCGAAGAAACTACAAGTCAGACTTTTTGCAACAACTGGATTATCTCATCTATTAATAAATCCAACTTCATCAAGCAATAACTTGCTGCTCTCTCATTATAATCAATGTTTAAAGTGTTCCTTGTCTTGTCATTCATGAGTCACCACTATTGGAAGCTGCACCTGCCTAAGGGTTTTGTGAAGAAGGGAGACTCCACCCTTATACACCTACACTGGGTGAGCCAAAAGTTGATGCTTGAAGAGAAAAAGGAAAAGATAAGTAACAGGCAGAAATATAATAACAGAGGCTGATAAAAACCAAGAGTTATCAAGCAGATGAGAATTAAATAAATTAAAATTATGGGGTGCCTGGGTGGCTCAGTCATTAAGCATCTGCCTTCAGCTCAGGTCATGATCTCAGGGTCCTGGGATCCAGCCCTGTATCAGGCTCCCTGCTCAGCAGAGAGTCTGCTTCTCCCTCTCTCTCTGCTGCTCCCCCTGCTTGTATGTGCTCTCAGTCAAATAAATACATAAAATATTTTTTAAAAAAGAAATAAATAAGTTAAAATTGATAATTATTTGAGATTATTAAAAACTATCACTTCATTATAAGATGTATATGTCTACAAAGAACCTTGGACCTCAAGTTTTCCAGATGCGATGTTGTAGCTTCACTGTGGAAACCCCTGATTTCCACTAAATTCAGTGATTCTTTCTTCTGAAACACATTTTCATCATCTCATTCCATCACAGGGTCATGAAGAAAGCTACTGTAAGACATGACATGAGAAAAAAAAAACACAATCTGGTCAAATAAGACTGGAAAGCATCCAATTAAACAAAATCAATCCGTTTTCTCCACTCAATAATTCCTGAGGTTTCAACGTGGTAATATGCATAATGGAATTCTAAGAGGGAAGCTGGTATGTAGTAGTCCCTATTTATTGAGCATGTCTAGGAACAGGTGTTCTGTGGAACACACTTTGAGAAGTATGGCTTTTAAGTATAGAATGAGAAATTTTAAAAAGAGGGACAGAGAGAGAAAAATCTATTTCTTCATTCTGTTGGAGGTTACATTACCAGTGAACCCCTTAGAGTCTTTACCTTATTTCCTAATATTGTGGGAAATATTTATTATCCTCAGAAAACTGGCATAGAAGTCAAGTCACTTGTTGAAGATCATACATTTGTAAATGGCAGAACTAGGATTCGAGTCCAGAAGTTCTTGATTCATACCCTTGACAGTGTATCTTTTTTATGTAAGGAGAAGAAAAAATCTTGATGTTTCCATTACCTTTCAAAGAATAACAATTCTTTTAAGAAAATGTACATAAACACATAAATCCACACAAGTCACTGACACTCTGATGGATGAACCATTCGTGCAACGAGGGTTGGGTTGAATTTTATAAAATGCGTTTGAGTGTTTGTCCTGTAAAGACACTTTGATTAATTGGCCTAGCACGAAGGTACAATTTAAAAGACTCTAACCTTCCACCTTGTCCAACAGGAATGAGAAAAATGCCTGTGGCATTCATTAAGTACACTGGTCTGCATGGTTTCCCCTATCATCTGGAGGGAGGGCAGCC
This sequence comes from Mellivora capensis, assembly GCA_004024625.1. Taxonomy (NCBI): domain Eukaryota; kingdom Metazoa; phylum Chordata; class Mammalia; order Carnivora; family Mustelidae; genus Mellivora; species Mellivora capensis. The sequence continues at coordinate 31,994 of PISX010005306.1, forward strand.
CAGTTTTACTAGCAGCATTTCCCTCTTTCCTGCCTATCCCTCATACATTTACTATCTTTCACATCCCTCACTTGGATTCTGTTCCAAGTTTCTGTTTCAGAAGTGATCATCAAGGAAAAAATTTATTGGTGGAATTCTTGTGTGGTTCATGTTGGACGTGAGATTTACAGAGAATTTGACAGGTACCGAGTCTCATTCCTTTTGAATGATACACTAAACATGCCCAGAGATGTTGTGGATTGTTCCAGGAGCATACATACCAGGATTCGTTAGGACATGATATGCATCTGTGCATCCAGGTTAAAATGGTGTGTGCCTCCTTGAGTCCGATGTCTTCCCCAGGAAGATGGGGCTACTCAGATGCCCTACACGGCAACATGCACAGGATTCCTTCCAAGTCTTTAACAATTCATGATTAAGGATCCCAGAAGGCAGATTTTAAATAAGTGCCCCCCAAATAAATGTACCCCCCAAGAAAACCCCACAGGTAAGAGGATCAATTAAACAAAATATAGAGCCCCAATATGACAATCAAAAGTCCTTTGAAGTGCTCATGAGTTTTTTATTATCATTCATGATATAACATACTCATTTAGCAAAACTTACTTAGCACATACTATATATCAGGCTTTGCTTTAAGGATCGTTGTAAGGCTGGGGCACCTGGCTGGCTCAGTAGATTAAGCAACTGACTTCAGCTCAGGTCATGATCTCAGGGTCCTGGGATCGATCCCTGTGTCGGGCAATCTCTCCAGTGAGTGTCTGCTTTTCCCTTGCTCTCTGTGATGTCTCTCGCTTTCGCTCTCTCTCAAATAAATAAATAAAGTCTTTAAAAAAATACAAAAAGACCATTGCGGGGCTCACATTCTGGTGGAGGGACAGATGTCAACAGGTGTCAAACCATGACAGATGTGTCTCATCTATTGAGGTCCTACAAAGGCTGAAACCTCTCTCCCACTTCCAATTTTACTGACACGAAACACAATTGGCCTCCTCCATTTTCCCTAGCCTGCTGTTCCAATACTATCATTTTCTCAGTGTGTCATAATGGAGAAAATATTAGGAAGTCCTGCCAAAGGAAAATAAACAGGTAATATGACAATTACTTATATGAGGGAAAATAAATCGGGGTCAGGAGAAGAATAACAGCGATGTGATTTTATGTGCCTGGTAAAGAAAATTCTCTCCATGGAGGTAATTTTTAAGCAAAGATCAGGATGAATGTGAGGAAGTAAACCATTTGGATATTTATTCACTTATTTACTTACTTTCTTATTTATTTTTAAAGATTTTATTTATTTGAGCGAGAGAGAGTGATTGGGAGAGAGAGAGAAAGAGAGAGAAGGAGCATGAGCAGGGGGAGACGCAGAGGGAGAAGCAGACTCCCCATTGAGCAGGAAGCCCAACCTGGGGCTCCATCCCAGGACCCTGAGATCATGACCTGAACCAAAGGTAGACACTTAACCGACTGAGCCACCCAGGTGCCTTGCCATTTGGATATTTATAGTTAGAACCTTCTAGCAGAGGGAAGAACAAGTGAAAAACCCCGAGGAATGAGCGTGTTTGGCATGCTAGAGAAACACTAAGGAAGCCAGTATATTTAATGTGGAGGAAAAAAGAGGGAAAGTGAAACAAAATGATGTAGATGTAGGCAGGATACACTAGTGAATATCCTCTGGACAGAGGGACCATAATCTGGAATGAGCTTATGCAAACTCAGCAAGCCAGGGTGGAAAGAAGCTAAGCCTTCAGATAAAGCATGAGCTCCCCAGATCACTATAATATTCACCTAGATCAGTATCTTTGTTTGTGTTAACCTGCTGCAATAACAAGAGTTCAAGTTTGTAACCCATGCTGGGTGATATGTATATGCACCAACAGTGGCTCTCACCAGACAATTTTTAATTTTTTTGGAAAGGTTTATTTATCAAATTTTCTACAAAGGGCATGTGATTTTTTTTTTTTTACAATGAAAAAGGAAATTAACTTGGTCTTGAAAAATCAAGTAGAGGTCTACTCTAAGAGGAAAAGGCAATCCAGGATTCCATGCCGATAAAACACTTTGGCCAGTAGAACTCCTAATAAAGGTGGTCACAGATGTAGCTGTGTTCAGCCCAAGGCAGTTTGAAACGGTGAAGAGGAGGGGCCTACAGGAGTGAGGCGTTTCTAGGCTCAAGTCCAGCCAAAGCTGGAGGCCTCTCCCTGTTGTCCTATCATAGAGCCCCTCTGAGTCAAACAACCACCGTGTCTCAAGGGCAGCCCCGCATTTCACAGGACAATGAGTGGGCTCAGAGGCCAGGAGGCTCAGACAGCAGCCTGGCTCATCTTGTCAAAAGGCATACTGATCCTCCTTCCCTGCTCACAATTATCCTACGGATTTCCATCTAGTGCATAAAACCCTAACTTTCCCACAGCTTCCCAAATCACGCATGATCTGGCCCTGGCTTACCTCTCTGGTTTAATTTCTCTCCTTGCCTTCTTGCCTCCCAGAACTTTTACACCCTAAGGATGTTTATTTCTTCTGTCCACCTTCTGTAGGTTAGGTTCTCCTGAGTCAGGATGTAACAGGCAGGGCGGTTATGAGGGATCAACATCTGTGGGAGGTTGGGAGGTTGAGGGCTCATTGAGGCACGGGCAGAGGAAGAGGTCCAGGTGGCCGTGCCAGACCAAAAGAGGCCTCAGGCAACCCTAGGGGGCAATCTGAAGACTGAAGGGTCCTTTAGATTTGTTCCAAGTTGAGAGAGGAAAGCCAGACCTGCGTACTGCTGCCTGATGGGCCACTTTATCAGGAGCGTGGTCTTGGGGGAGGTGGTTCTCTACGGCAGAGGCAGCCTTTGGGGGCTGACACCTGGATGCTGTTTGTAGGCAGCACTTCCCAGCAGCTAAGGCACCAAGATCTTCCTTAAAGGGGAATGTTTTGGGTTGAATTGTGTCCACCAAAAAAGATCTGTTGAAGTCCTAGCACCGAGTACCTCGGAATGTGACTTTCCTTGGAAATGGAGTCTTTACAGAGGTAATGAAGTTCAAGGGAGGCCATGACGATAGGCCCCAATCCAATATGACTAGGGTCTTTATAAAAAAGGGGAAAATTGGACACAGAGACAGACATCCACAGAGAAAAGACAATGTAAAGAAACACACGAAAAACACTATGTGAAAATGAAGGAATAGGGTGATGCATGGACCAGCCGAGGAACCCCAGACTACCAACAAACCACCAGAAGCTAGCAGAGAGGTTTGGAACAGTTTCTCTTTCATAGCCTCCAAAGGAAGCAACCCTGCCAACCACCTTGATCTTGACTTCCAGCCTCCAAAACAGTGAGACAATATCCACTGCACCCTGGGAAACTAATACAGGGAGCTTTGGGCGGCAAATAATTACAAATACCACATCCTCCACAGCCCTGTACACTATGCAGAAATGATATGCTGGTGATTTTTCTTTTGACCACTTTCTTTTCTTTCATCTCTCTATACTAGTTGTCTCTTTCTGATGAAGTGGTACAGAAGGGTTGGCTCTGCCTGGATGTTTCTCAGTCCTTGATAATAGAACTCCACACTCCCTAGGCCAGATGCCCTGCCCATTTTAGTGCATTACTATATCTCTAGAGTTCGTCACACAATAGGTGCTCAATGAAATTATGTTTGTGAACCAAAAAAATTAATGAATGAATATTGAATATTCATGTGCATATGGGCATTCAATTACATCTGAAAGTCATCCAAGGGGAGGCGTTGAAGCACTGGGCTGGAATCAGACCTGGAAAAAAGAAACACATCAAATTTAGAAGCTTAGGATAGAAAGCTGTCTGTCTTATCGTAGCAATGCCAGGGAGTGAGCTGAGGAATCTGGAAACAAGACCACATAAAAGGTTGAAAAAAAAAAGAGTCATATTAAAGCAATGACTAAGAACCAGGTGTAAGGAAGAACATGAGAGTCTAGAAATACACAAATACTGGAGAGCAAGCACCAAGAGTCACTCCCAAGCAAGTAACAAGAGAAGTGTGTTTTCTAACATGAGGATGTTAACCAGAAACCAAGACATCAGGCAATTCCGTATGTCAGAAATACAGGCAGCAAATGGAGGACAGGAGCAATAATGGAGATTTTTGTACTTTTGAAACTGAGGCAGGCCTGCAGGAGGCAGGAAATAAGACCATGGGCTTTAGAGTCAGACTTGGATCCCTCTACCAACCCTACCTTTTGCTAGTTGGGAGACCTAAGTAAGGGAAGTCTGTTTCCTCTTGAACAATATGCATATAAAAATGGCTATCCAAGTGACAGCAGAGTATCTACTAAATGTGACCTGCTTTCCTTTATATGTCTCCTGTGAGGTTCAGAGCTGTTTGACGGGGGGAATTTGCATAGTGAACCAAAACAAGCATGTTTTCAAGGCAGCAAAGCTACCCTCTCAGGGACATTCTTGGCTGAGGGAAACAAATGGAACCAGCCAACACAAGTGGTTCTAGCCTAGGCCCCATTCTAAGAGCTGTTCTGGAAGAAATTTTCTAACATAGAGTGATATATATTTCTTCCTCTTCTCCATCCTGATACCTCCAAAAAAAAAAAAAAAAAAACCCATGTCGACTCACATGTTCCTTCCCCTCATGACCAAGGAGCGTATCTGTGTTCTTGACAAAGTCTAGCTTGCTGCCTTGGACTTAAAAGTTGCTCATAAATGTTGTATTATGAAGTGTTGGTCCTCTTGTATAGATCCCTGTTTCATAAACTTCTGCGACCATCATAGTTGTAATATCAAGTGTATTTTTATTTATTTGTTTAAAGATTTATTTATTTACTTGAGAGAGACAGACAGAGACAGAGAGAGTACAAGCAGATGGAGAGGCAGAGGGAGAAGGAGAAGCAGACTCCCCACTGAGCTGGGAGCCCAATGTGGGGCTCGATCCTAGTACTTGTAGATCATGACCTGAGCTGAAGGCAGACGCTTAACCAACTGAGCCACCCAGGTGCCCCTCAAGTGTATTTTTAAAGTAGTACTTCTGCTTTCACTTCTGGTCAAGTTGGACTAACAGGAACCAGATTTACTTGCCCTCCTGAAACAACTAAAACATTGGGAACTACATGAAACAAGGAGTCTCAAGATAGTATACATGAGGAGAAGAATGATTCCTAAGACATGGGAAGCAAAACGAATCTGTGATTACCACAGCTGACTGCTTGAAGAGATTTTAGAAAGTGCAGGGCAGTCACCTGAGTTGAGGACAAAGAACAAGGGGTTTAGGGAGGCCCAAGGCTGCTAGAATTCACAGAACAGAGTGATAGATGAGAGATAGATGAGAGACTGACCACAGAAGGAACTCCAAAGATTTGCAGAGGGTTCCCCTCAAGTACTCACGTGAGCACTGATCTGTAGAGGCCTACAAGGAGACTACCCAAGGCTGGAGGAAGAGTCACTTAAAGGATTTGAAGAAGCTATCTTCAAAACTCACCCAGGGCAAAGAAGAGTTTTTATTCCCACCAGACAAAGTAGAAAACTTCAGACATGGTGGGGTAGGCTAAATAATGACCCTCCATGCCCTATCCCCCAGCACCTGTGACTATGTCGTGTCCCAGTGACAAAGGAAACTCTGCAGATGTGATTATGTGGAGTGTCTTGAGATGGGGAAATGACCTGGATTATCTGGGTGGGTTCAATGTAAGCACAAGAGTCCTTATAGGAGAGTCAGAATGACATCTATCCCAACATATGCTGCAAAGACTACTATCGTTTTTTATTTATTTAATTTATTTATTTAAATTCAATTAATTACCATAGAGTGCCTTATTAGTTTCAGAGGTAGAGTTCAGTGATTCATCAGTCTTACATAACACCCAGTGCTCATCACATCACGTGCCCTCCTTAATGTCCATCACCCAGTTACCCCATGCCCCCTCCTCTCCAACAATCCTCAGTTTGTTTCCTATAGTTAAGAGTCTCTTTGAGGTGTCTGGGTGGCACAGTCAGCTAAGCATCTGCCTTCGGCTCAGGTCGTGATCCCAGGGTCCTGGGATCGAGCTCCGCATCAGGTTCCCTGCTCAGCGGGGAGCCTGCTTCTCCCTCTTCCTCTGCCTGCTGCTCCCTGCTTGTTCTCTCTCTCTCTCTGTCAAATAAATAAATTAAATCTTTTTTTTAAAAAAGAGAGTCTCTTATGGTTTGTCTCCCTCTCTGATTACATCTTGTTTTATTTTTCCCACTATCCTTTTTCAGTTGAGATATAATTCACATATAATATTATGTATGTTTAAAGTATACGATGTGTTTATTTGACACATTTATATATTGCAATATGATCTCAGCACCATAACGTTAGTAGATATATCCATTCTATCACACCGTTATCATTTCTTGTGGTAAAAAGATTTAAGATCTAGTCTGTTAGCAATTTAAAGTATAACACAGTATTGTTGACTATAATCACTGTGCTATGTGTGTTAGATCTCCAAAAGTCATTTATCTTCTAAAGGCAACTCTGTACCCTTCGACCAGCTTTCCCCCAGTTCCCCTATCTCTGAGCTATGAGTTCAGTTTTTTTAGATTTTACATATTTTTCACTTTTACTTTCTTTTTAAGAGATTTTATTTACTTATTTGAGGGAGAGAGCAAGAGAGCACAACCAGGAGGAGCGGCAGACAGAGAGGGAGAAGCAGGCTCCCTGCTGAGCAGGGAGCCAGACCATGGGCTCCATCCCAGATTGTGATCATGACCTAAGCTGAAGGCGGGCGCTTAACCAACTGAGCCACCCAGGCACCCCCCTCCATATCTTTTAGCTTCTACATATAAGTAATATCATAGAGTATCTGTTTTTGACTTATCTCACTTAGCATAATGCCCTTGAGGTTTTCAATGCAAAACTTTTTAAAACTGAGGGACAAAAAAACTAAATAACTAATAGTATAATGCAAAAAAAGACATGAATAGATTATATATACATATCCCTCAAATATAACAGATCTTCAAACACACTCATACTTAGAGAAATGCAAATTAAAACAGCACTGAGATACCATTTCTCATCTATCAGACAGACAAAACCTAAAAAGTATGGCAACACATTTTGTTCTCGAGGCTATGGGAAAGCAGGCATTCTCATAGGTTGCTGGTGGGAATACAAATTCCTATAATCCTTCTGGAAGGAAATCTGACAATATTTCACAAAACTACTTACGTGTTTACCTTTTGACTCAGCAATTCCAATACTAGGAATCTACTGCCAACAATAGAAAAATACATATCCACAAGGTTATTCTTTTCAGAGTTGTTTATGTTGGGTCCATGGTCAAAGGAGCGAGACTGATACAAAGCGAAGGTCAAGCAAAGCTTTATTTCGCGCCAAGCATCGAGAATCAAACTGATCGGCCAGGACTGTCTCTTGCAAAGAGGCGACCCCTCTCAGCCTCACAGACTAACTTTTATAGAGCAAAGGCCATGTGGTTGAGCCTGGCCACACACAGGTGGCCAATTGAATTACAGTTCACCCTATAGTAGCAATTTGAACTAGCCTATCACTCTGGTCAGAATTGGCGCCCAAAAGGCGCCCAAAAGGCAGGGCCCACATTCTTGGGTGGTTAGGGAGGTGCTTTCCTGATTGGATGTCTCCACCTGGCTTGACTCATCCTTGTATTCCGGGCTCTGTTACCTCCCCCTGACCTGACACGTCCTGGTATATGGGCTCTGTTATCAGGGGCTGGTCAGTCATATTTTACTGGTTTCCCAGACTTGTTTCTAAGTAAGTTCCTCTGGGGGGGGACAGGGTCAATCCAACTCTACTGCATAAACAACAAAATGGCTCGCTCTGGCTAAGTAGGCCCTTACAGTTTATATTTACAAAATATTGGAAACAACCTAAATGGCCATGCACAGGAGAGGGGTTGAGTAAGTTCTGGTATATCAGCACAAACGAGTGTTATGCAACTGTTTCAAAACAGAAATGAGGAAGACCTCTATGAATTGATTTAGAGGGAGACTATCAAAGTACAAAAGAGTATCTATAATATGCTACACTTCTTGTAAGAAAAAGGATACAAGAAAATACATGGATATCTGCTCCTTTGTGCAAGATAAATTAAAAAGGATAAACCAGAAACTGAAGATGTTTGTTTCCTACAGGGAATGGTCAGCAAAAGAGGGGAAAGGAAGGAAGAATGGGAATGGGTTCATAGGGATGAGCACAGAGGTACACTTCTCTGATGATACTATTTTGTGTAGCTTGACTCTTAGAAATATGATGTTTAAAGTTAGCAATTATAGGGAGATGTATGGCATTAAAGTATAAAGGGTTACTCAGCACAGTGAGTAGCCCAAGTCCATCCAGAAGTACTGTACCCAATTTTGACATCATGTTACAGATAAATGTGCACTGGAAAATAAACCAAGGATCCACAGTATACCTTACAATTTTGTAAACTGTGTTTTGTGAATGACTTCAGTTTTCCCAAAAGGCTGATATATTTCACTACTTTGACTACTTCAGTGTTCATTCTGAGTTGGCAGGAATAGCCTAATGAACTGCCATTATGTTTTGGTACTAAGGGATGTACCTTTCAATAAAGTTACTGAAGTGGAAAAAAAAAGAAATATAATGTTTAACATACCCTCCCCAATAAATAACTGAACTAAACCAAGATGTGAGGGCAACCCCAAATGGAATATAAACAATAATAAATAAACCTAAGGGTATGGCCTAATGTATAACATAACCACACTGAAGGAGACTGGGAAGAAAAGTCCTAACCTAAGTATCCTGGGAAAAGAGTATTTTGACTGGTTATTGTAGGGCCAAAGACAAAGAGAACTGCATACCAATATTGTACTCTAGTTAGCACACCTGGTTCTTACAGGCAGGCAGGTTAACAATTCTGGAATTATTTTGTGAAATTTGGAGTTGCATAAATAAGTAAATATATTTAAGATTATGAGAGTCAGATTTCTCAGTCTCAGAGTTCCAAATAAGGAAAGTGTTACAATGAACCTTGTGGAGTTGTATTGGGATGGAAGGGATCAGAAAGAATTTATGATTTTTAATATAGCTAGATGATAGATAGTTGATAGATCAATGGATTGATCAATCAATAGATAGATAGATAGATATGTGTACATGAGTTAGTGTATACACATATATTTCCTAGTTCTGTCTCCTGAGAGATCCTAGAAGCAGTGATAACCCTATAGCAAGGAGCACAGTTAGAGTCCAGATCCTAGTTTCTTAAACACCATTCACCAATAAAAGGAACCAGGGCTCCTTGGAAAAGTGGTTGATTCCAGGACAGGGGCAAGAAAACTATAAGATGATCCTGGAACATTTTGTTGTGCCAGAAAATAAGGGAGTACTCAGAAATGGATGGGGGTACTTTAGAAGGACACAAGAGCCAAGCTGAAGAAAGTCCTATGACCAAAAATGGAACAATCTGATAAATAAAATGCTTAATGATAGTACTGGATTATAATCCACAGAAGAAAGTGAACGTCCATGAGCCTAGGTTGGCAAAAATAAATACATACATAAATGAGGATAGATAGCTCTCCCTTATGGAAGAATTCTGATTTAAAAATATAGAAAGAATAAGAGAAAACGCAAGTCACCGTGGGGCAAACACTACACTAATAATTGTTGTGGGCAAGATCCACCAATAGATTCTAAAATTAGTGAGTAAAAGTTTGAGAAGAAACAGGGTATTAACATAGTCTCTAAATATCTCTCAAGGTTTTTAATCAATTCCGAAAGGGAAAATAGTAATTTTACAGTAGAGAACAGTAGTGGACGCCATTCTAACAGAGTAATCAAGGTTAATGTGATTAGTATTAAAACATATTGGCATCATGTACTCCCTGATCTGATGCACTGGGAAGGACACAACATAACTTCTTTAGTATCCTTGTCAAAAATGTGTCATCTCAAACTAATCATAAGAAAACATCAGGGGAAAAAAAAAGCCAAATTAAGCGTTCTACAAAATAAAGACCAGTACTCTTCAAAAGTTTCATGGTCGCAAAAGACAAGGGAGGACTGAGGAACTGCCACAGGTTTGAGGAGACAGGGACGCAATGAAATGCAACATGGCACCCGGAGCAGAAAAAGTACATTTGAAGGAAAATTGGTGAATTTTCCATGAGCTCTGCAGCTTAGTTAATCATATTGCACCAGTGTTAACTCCATAGTCTGGATAATTGTGCTGTGCTTATATAAGATATTAACATTAGAGGAAGTTGGATGAAACATACACCTGAACTTTCTGTTCTATTTTTGCAACCAGCCTGTAAGTCTAAAATTATTTCAAAATGAAAAGCTAAAAATAATGCCTTGTGTGTGTGTAGGCAGTGAAGGGAGGGGGAGAGAGAGAGAAATGTCACCAGAGCCACCAGAGATGTATGACAGTAATCAGATATGACACGAGCCCCACCAGAATGGTGAATGCCTACCTTCTGGAAATAAGAGAAAGGCAAAGGTAAGAGCATGAAACCTCCTTAAGTTACAGAAATACCACTGTATTTCTGATATCTGATCCACTGAAAGACAAACCTAAGTGAGATTAGGCTAGTCAAACATGACAAGCCCGCACAGGTTTAGTGAAAGCAGACAAGGGCAGGCGCTACCTGAAGACCAGAACCAGGTGACAACTCAAAAAGGCAGGTGAAAACTCACCTTTACCGGGAAAGAAATGACCATTCTCCCAGAGCCTAAAGGTCCCCAGAATCCCAGAAACTCCAGTCTCCGATGTGTGAGGTTGCCCACCCACGGAGGGCGTTACTGACCGGCAAAAAAAAAAAGTTTTAATGGTTGAGTTCCTGTGCTCCTATCTATTCACTGTGAGTCACATTTCTCAACCACTTCCTTTTGTTGATTTTGGAGTGCCGCCCTCACGCTCCGAAGCCACTTCAAAAGACCGATTATTCAAATATCTTTGTTCTGCCTTTTACTTTTTTTTTTTATTCTAAAGGATTTTCCTCTTATTATCTTATTGCTTCACCCTCAATCCAGACGGAAAACATACGCTTTGCCCCTAACGCAATACCCTAACAAAATTTTTAGCCTCTAAGAATTTTTACCAAGAGCAGCCATTTTAATAGAGGAATCTGGTAACGTCACTTTTGCTGATAAATTGCCTCCGTGTTAGAAAAACTCTTATCAAGAGCCTTACATTAGGCAAGGTGACGAGACAGACAATAACCCAAGAATATTAGAGAAATGATCATTATTATCACTTCACGTAGGATACTTCACGTGTATGAGGAGATGAGGCGAAGGTGAGGCGGCTTTCACACAGACAACAGAGCAATGATGTGAGCCTCCACGAGTTGCTCTAGCCAGGACGTGAGGCAAGCAGCCAAAGCGTTTGTACAGTTGCAAGGGTTTGTTGCCTGGGAATCCGATTCTGAGATGAAGATCAGCACTCTGAGGGAGTGCTCTCGGGATTAACTTCTGTGAGAGGGAGCAGGAGGGAAAGATAAAGGACTGGGAAGAGAGAGGTCATACTGTGATTTGATCCCAAACCTCAGCCAGTCCTGTAGGAAGTTCTGAAGAGAGGATGTTCCTGCAGCTGTCCTGAACCGGGGTACGGAGGGCTGGACCTAAATGCAGCAGTCTGTCTTTGGGTGTGGGTTACTCTGGGAAGGGGTGAGACCTTGAGCAAAGCAAATGCCTTCACTTGAGGGAATCCCTAAAGGGGCAGACATTTGAGTACCGGCTACTGATATTCCTCTTAAGACCAGGGGAATAGCCCTTTATTCCTGAAGCGGGATCAGAACAGTAGAGCGTAATTACTGCTTTTAAGCTTCAAGGCAGATGTGTCATGAGCATGATAAAGACCCTTATGGTTTGGGCTTAAAGTGTCAGTGCTAGGCTTTGGTAGGCAGCACCAGAGAAGCTGCCCACAACCCATCCTACAGATTCAGAGCCAAGGAAGAACTGCGGACAGGCCATAGGCCTAGGTATCATGCCACCCCCACGGTGTCCATTTGGTTCTGGATTACATCATCCCAAAGTTCAGACCAGGGATCTATGTTTCCAACATCCACATGCCTGGGTCTTTAGGAGGTCCTGGTCTTCATGAAGTCCACTGGGGCAAAGGTTCCAGAAATATCAACCAGAGCTTCAGCCCCGAATCGGCTGAGGGCAAGTCTCTAACTGAAACATATGTGGTTATAGAGAACTTTCCCCCAGAAGCAGGTTTTCTAGGCTTCCATAATCCCACAGCAAGAGAGTTAGTGACCGCAACCATTGTGACAAATGATTAAAAATGCCCACTTGTGAGAGAGTGAAGCTGATCACCAGGAAGACAGCACCTGCATTCAGCGCCAGGTGTTAGACATACGAAGCCAGGAGGAAAGGGAAATGATGAGGTTCCAAGTATATTGTTTGGGGAAAAAAGAGCAATGCATATAAGATCTGAAGTCTGTGACTGGTATCACTTCAAACACCCACACTTTGCAAGAAGGCATCGGTGTCGAGAATGGCAACCTCTGAGTGTGACCCAGGGCTTTCTCTCTAAAGTTATGACAAACACCTAGTGTCAATGTTCACCTCTGAGTGGGGGATTTCCCCAGAGGAGTTCAGGTCCATAGTTGCAGGCACTGGACATCTGATATAAATGGCCTGGTGTTTTAGAGAAGCTGACACCCAGAAGAGTGTCTTTGCCTCCTTCTTCCTCCAGATACCACTGAGTCTCTGTTATGTCTAGATGTGCCAGCATTAGATTATGGGGTTTCATTGTGTTTGGGAAAACTGCTCAAGCACCATAAATTGCTAAATGTTATTGATGTTAGTCAATGTTGCCAAAATCTTGTAATTCCTTTCGATAATTTGGACTCCTATTTTTTATTCTTTTTTTTTTTTAAGGAGGCTCCACACCCAGCGTGGAGCCTAACTTGGGGCTTGAACCCACAACCCTGAGATCAAGACCTCAGCTGAGATCAAGAGTCAGATGCTTAACCAACTGAACCACCCAGGAGTGCTGACAACTTAGACTCTTATGAAAGAGAGACATAGTAGAGACTAATTTAACTTCTAGACCTCAAAAAGAATGATACCCTTTCTTACAAAAGGCATCCCAGGCCACGGTGCTGAACAGATTGATAATTCTACCAAGACATTGTGAACCTTTCTGGCTGACAGTGGGCAGAACAAGAAATTGGCAAAGCCCTTAATCTCTGGATTTAAACTTGAAGTTATACTTTTGGACTCTTTAAAAGTGGGACACATAGGAAACATGAATTTCTCCCTGGGTAATTCATAGTAGGAGGAAATTTATATTCAAATATGGAATATCCCTATATTTTTTTGCATTTTGTTTTTGGTATCTTTATGATGTCATTTAACCTCATTGCAGATACTCTAATAGGCTGGGTAGGACAATGTGGCTGGACCTAATCTGAGATGGGAAGTAAAACAAGGAATGGATTTTCCAGCCACAAAGAAACCTTGGTGTAAAGTTAATGTATAGTTCTTTATTTTTAAGATCTTGTTTATTTATTTGACAGAGAGAGCGCACAAGCAGGTGGAGCTGCAGAGGGAGAGGGAGAAGCAGGCTCCCCACTGAGCATGGAGCCCAACGTGGGGCTCCATCCCAGGAGCCTGGGACCCCAGGAGCCTGGGATCATGACCCAAGCTGAAGGCAGACACTTAACCAACTGAGCCACCCAGGTGTCCTGATCTAATGTCTAATTCTAAACCATTTCAGAACCTTCCTCTGGCAAAATCTGCCTTGCCCATCAGTAGCCAAGGGATAGCTCCACAAAAGCAGAAGTTGGTATTGTGAGAGTAGTTTGGCAAACACGGGAGTAGAACGACTGACTTTTTCCAATGGGGAATCAGCCACACCACAACACTTTGGCAAAAAAATTCCGATTTCTTCTAGGCTCCCAGGTTCTATTTTCTATGAATGCTCAGATGACGAGACTAAAGGTTTCTTTTTTTTTTAAGATTTTATTTATTTATTTGACAGAGAGAGATCACAAGTAGGCGGAGAGGCAGGCAGAGAGAGAGAGAGAGAGAGAGAGGGAAGCAGGCTCCCTGCTGAGCAGAAAGCTCGATCCCAGGACCCTGAGATCATGACCTGAGCTGAAGGCAGAGGCTTAACCCACTGAGCCACCCAGGCGCCCGAGACTAAAGGTTTCTGCTCGTAAAGCTGCTGTGCTCCTTTGAGGATAGACATTTAAGAAGAAATAATAGAGATATGGGTACATCTTCGACAACCAAACCAAACCCAGTATGCACACCACAGTATGCAGCCTTTGTAGCTTGGAAAACACTTGATAACCAGAATCGTGGGGTCCTGCTGTTAGTTTCTCCAGGCAGAAACTGTCCTACTCAAGGCAGTTCTCTACTGCCTTGCGCAGAGCCAAGAACAGAAGAGGTCCTGGGTGAATGCCTGTGAACGAGTGAATGTGTACCTGAGGAGAAGGATGGACCAACCCATGCAGGCCCCAGGGTAGTACTTGAAAGCAAGACCTGAAATGGGCAACTCAAGGTGAGGAAGTGGGAAGAGACAGGAGAATTAAGGGAACTGGAGGCCAATAGGAAGATCCATAAAAGCGACACAAGAGACTGAATAAAAACCAGCCAGTCTTCCACCAAGGAAGTGAGATTCTGTAAGCTCAATCACTTCCTGGCCTTCTCTCCCCTTAGTCACTTTTCACCAGATTCTCACCTCCATTCAACCTACTAAAATACAGGAGCACATTACAGGCCCTGCTTTATTGCTGAGTTATTTGAGGCATTGTGAGAATTTGTCCCTAGTTTCAGATTCGTGCTGGCCAACTCTAAATTCCTTTTATAGTAAGCTTCTTCTGCAGGAGTTGGAAGTGAAATTGGACACATGCAGGCCTCGAGCGCTAAGCTGGAAATGCTGAGCGGGAAGTGGTAAAGACGTAACTACCTTATTAGATCATATTCTCATTTTATGACTCCTTAGAACAAAGACATTTGCAGCCACAAAACTTGTTACTTAGTGATATGATTGCGCGGAAGCCAGTGATAACTGCACCATGCGAAAAGCCTACTCAAATCCGTCATTGGGAAGTATAAAGAAACCTCAGACTCTTGGGGATTTACTCTCTTTTGTTTCTCCATAAACTGTGACTTAGTAAGGGAGGTTTTTAAAGTGATCCAGGGCATCAAGTAACAAAAAATATTTTTTGAAATGGCATAAATGGATCAATGTTCTCTCGATTACCCATAAAATCTTTTTTTTTTTTTTTAAGAAAAAATGATTAAGGAGTGCCTGGGTGGCTCAGTGGGTTAAAGCCTCTGCCTGGGCGCCTGGGTGGCTCAGTGGGTTAAGCCTCTGCCTTCGGCTCAGGTCATGATCCCAGGGTCCTGGGATCGAGCCCCGCATCGGGCTCTCTGCTCAGCAGAGATCCTGCTTCCTCCTCTCTCTGCCTGCCTCTCTGCCTACTTGTGATCTCTGTCCAATAATTAAATAAAATCTTAAAAAAAAAAGCCTCTGCCTTTGGCTCAGGTCATGATCCCAGAGTCCTGGGATCGAGCCCCGCATCAGGCTCTCTGCTCAACGGGGAGCCTGTTTCCCGCTCTCTCTCTGCCTGCTGCTCTGCCTACTTGTGATCTCTCGCTCTCTGTGTCAAATAAATAAATAAAATCTTTAAAAAAAAAAAAACAAGGCAAAGGACTTTAGGGATCCTTTTAAACTCCCCAATTTTTTAAAAAGATTTTATTTATTCATTTGAGAGTGAGGGACAGAGGGAGCACAAGCAGGGGGAGAGGCAGAGGAAGAAGTATGATCCCCGCTAAGATGGGAGCTCGGTGTGGAACTCGATTCCAGAACCTGGAGATCATGACCCAAGCCACAGGCAGATGTTCAACCATCCAAGCCATCCAGGTGCTCCTAAACTCCTAAATGTTTGACAAGGGTTTTAAATAACAGTGGATCAGTGAAGGACCGCTCTCATCACCACCACCAAAACCCCTACCACATATTTATCCATGCTAGTTATTACACTAGGGCTGAATGAACTAATCCTGAGTGCTCAGTGATATTATGAGTAGAGGCAGCTCTTTCTAGAAGCTTTAACCTCACCACTAGTAATTACACTCAATTACAGGTGGGGAAAGTTTTCCATAGTGTGTTTTATAAAATCCACTGTGAGTGTTAACCACCTTTTGTCTCCTATGGAGCATTAGGGGTGACCGTAGATAGGGTAGATTTCTGCATAAAGCACTAATCAGGTGATTATAAAGTCTGAGGCAGCAACCAAATAGGTGGGCTCTTTTTTACCCACAGCACTTAGAAACGCCCTATGAGATTCCCCAGCAGAGTTCAAGTTCTACTAAAATTATTTACGGTTAAGGGCTCTAAAGCAATTCAAAGGATGTATAAACAATAAACCAACTCCAGTTTTTCATGGATGCCATAATTTTTTTTAGAGTTCCTGTCTTGAGTTAACTTCTAAAAGTACAGGTCTATTTCAAAAATGGACTTTGGAGAATGCATAAAAACTTCAATCTCTAAAAAAACCAAACAAACAAAACCAAAAAAACTAAACAAACAAACAAAAAAAACCCCTATTGGTCAAATGATCTACCAATGAATGAATTAGGTAGTTCAAATGCAGTAAACTGTAATTCAAGAAACTCTATTGTTCTCAATTTCTCCCAGAATAGTTTAATTCCCCAATGTTTCAGATTAACCCTGTGACCACACCCTTGCAGAGCCCTCAAGTTACCTGCATTCCTGTACCTGGGGGGTGGAAGGAAATTATGTAAAAAGTCAATAATGAAAGAGGGAAAAGCATTTTCAGAACTTGACTCTCCCCATTCCTTACCCTAGTGCTCAGAGCAGTGGGAGGGGAGATAGAGAAAGAGAATACATACATTTCAAAGGAAACTATAAAAGTGCATTGAGATAACCCCCAGAAGGTATAAATTTTACTGAGGTCATGGAACTACCCACTTCCATTCAGGAGGCGTCACACCTACTTTGTGTCCAAAATAAACCTATACAATTTGAGGCATTGTGAAGGAGGAGTCAGAAGTTAATACATACTTGCAATCAGGCCAGGGTGAGAAAAAGAATACCATTTGGAGAATAGGGGAATGAAACACAGTGTTCAAAGGAAAAATCGGTAAATATGCTCTTGGGGAAAAATACTAATACAAATGAATATGAATCAGAAAGTGTATTCTTCAACAAATTGCTGGGAGAGAAATAAATCTCACAACCTTCATCTTTATTCAGAATGTATTTCTCTTTTTTTTTCTCCAAGGCAAGCCAGAAGCATATGCCTCTTAGCAACATTGTTGCCCTGTGAGATCTCACCAGAAATACAGCTAAAAATGGGTCCATGTGTACCTTTAGCAATAAAGATTTTTTTTAAAGATTTTATCCATTTATTCGACAGAGAGAGATCACAAGTAGGCGGAGAGGCAGGCAGAGAGAGAGGGGGAAGCAGGCTCCCTGCGGAGCAGAGAGCCCAATGCGGGGCTCGATCCCAGGACCCTGGGATCATGACCTGAGCTGAAGGCAGAGGCTTAACCCACAGAGCCACCCAGGCGCCCCAGCAATAAAGATTTTTAATAACAGCTGAAATTTGCTTGCATGCTTGTAATTCAAAATTTAGCCATGTTCATCATTGCACCTGATGTTGTATACAAAACTGTTTGTACTATTTAAAAATCTCTGTCAGATTTATGAAATGAACCACAGCACAAGAACTCCATGTTGATGATGGACATGATGATGGACATGATGAGTGAATGATTGAGCATGTGAATTTCAGCCTACATTATTGCAAAACATTTCCCTTCATGTATTTTTTTAAAAGATTATATTTATTTATTTGGCAGACAGAGATCACAAGTAGGCAGAGAGGCCGGCAGAGAGAGAGGAAGGGAAGCAGGCTCCCTGCTGAGCTCGGGGGCTCGATCCCAAGACTCTGGGATCATGACCTGAGCCGAAGGTAGAGGCTTTAACCCACTGAGCCACCCAGGCGCACCCCCTTCATGTATTGTTGAAGATTAAAAGATTAAAGATTAAAAGTGTTGATATTAGAACAGAATCTATGAAGTTCTCGCCCAAGAAAATTAACCCCTTTTAAGTGGAGAGTAAAAAAAAAAAAAAAAAAAACTTCAGCTTTTTTCCCGGTTATTTAAAATAATGGCTTTTTTGAACTATAATTACATGCTATAAAATTCACCAGTTTTCAGTGTACAATTTAATGATATTTAGTACATTTCAAGAGTTGTACAACTATCACTACAATCCAACTTTAGAATTTTTCCATCACCCCAAAAAGATTCCTCATACCCATTCAGTCACTCTCCATACTATCCCTAGACCCAGGCAATCAATAGTAGTATTATTTCATTTTATAGATAAGGAAACTGAGATTCTAAGTTAAATTCTTTGCCTAAGAGGTCACAATTGTTAGGTCCTGGATCTGGGATTTGAACCCAGAAATATTTGACTCCAAAGCCATTTCTTTCCGTACACTATGCTATAAAAATAGGCACCACCAGATAAATTTCTCCCCAAGACATAGCTACAGTTAGTAGATAAATCTTGAACAATAAATAGATTTAAATAATTAAGAGCATTGTTATTTATTTACTTGGTGTGACATTAGTAAATGATGAAAAAAGTCACATAAACTGAAGCAACTTCTCGTGCCTGCAGTTTCTTCTACTTATTTATTAGTCAGGTTTTTTCATGAATGATTTATGGCCTACCTAACGCAGAAGACTCGAAGTGACTTAGCAAAGTCTTTCAATATGATGATTGTCAACATTTTGGGGTTCAGACATCGATGAAGATCAGATAAAGACTGTCCCAGAAAAATGGAAAAATAGGCATAGCATGGTGAATAACATTTCGAGGAGGTCATGAGCTGCCACAGCCATAAACTCCAGTTCGAGAACTCTTGCTAATAATGGGGATGAAACCTAGAGCTGCTTCCCTGTCCAACACTTTTGGCAAGTATTACAGGGGACAGCCATCACAATCAAACGCCCTTGTACGGTAAAGACCCTGCACAGCTGGACATGGCGGCCCTGACCAAAACAGTGGGCCTGTTAGTGAAAGTGTTATGCTTGTTTTGTTTTGTATCCCTAGTTTCCAGCACAATACCTGGTACGCAATAGGTGTTCAATTATGTTTGACTCGTGAATAAATGATTACTGAAATGTTTTATTCTGAAATAAGATATCGCCCAAAATGCAAATGACCTGAGAAAGGTAACACCTGAGAAAGGCTAAAATTTAGAAGAAGGTTTAAACCCTTATGTCAGTTCCTTTGAGACCAGGTAGGAAGGTCACAATGTGGGGTTTCGAGGTTTAAAAAATAAATCTTTCACCAAGACCCGAATCAGGCAGGACCTCCGTCATGTGGTGCCTTTTGAAGAGACTGTGAATGAAGGTGAATGAATAACTCACTTATGGATTGCCACCGAATAAGTAGGCTTCCACAGGTAAAAACAACACACCCTCAGCAGTAGGAGAACATCTTAGTGTTTTCCACATCTCTTCAGGTACATTTTGCTTCCATGGAAACTACTGATTTACATCGACTCACAACGAACTTCTGCAGGAAAACACTTGGAGAAAGTCAAATGCAGACATGTGAGTTTCACATACTCAGAGGTCTCGAATTTTCCTGTTGGTGGAAGGTTGTCAGCGGCATCTGGCATACCTGCCAGCCCTCCGTTTATACTCAACACTCTAATAGACATTGCTGAATGTATCATACTGATTCCTCAAAATTCTGGTTTCTACAATTCAATTCAGCAAACATTTATTAAAGGGCTACTGTGTGCCCTGTATTGTCCCGGGCTCTAGAAATATAGAGATACTTCTGTTATCTCTTTGCAGTATTGACCCTGAGGGAAGGACTCTAGAAATATAGAGATAACTTGTATTATCTCTGATGCAGTATTGACCCTGAGGGAAGGATTAATGAAGCAATATCTATTTGCTATAAAATTCCAGCTGTTTATTGGGGCTCCTCAATCCCCAGGTGATAGGTTGTCCTGCTTATCTGCCAGCAAGACACTTGGGGATCTACCTTGGTAGTGCTGGCCACATTGATTTAATGCTAATTTTCTATTACACTGGAAAACTCGGAGTCTTACTCACTAATTTGTCTCTTATATCTGGCATAATGCCTGCTATAGAGATCCTTGGTAAATGTTTGTTGAATACAATAAGGATTAAAACAGTTCAAATCAGTTTAAATATTTTCCAATGGCAAGATTATTTTCTAAAGGTAAAGGACCATCATTCTGGAGAGAAGGGAACATGATTGTAGGTAAGGGTTAAAGCAGAACTGTTTCCTCTAAGGTGGGGGATCAGGGCAATTAGACCATATGCTTTCAATCCCAACAACATTTCTTGATGAGGTATCTCTAGCCCTTTGGGGTTTTTTTAAGTGTTTTTGAAAAGATTTGTTTAAAGCCATCTCTACACCCAATGTGGGGCTCAAACTCACAACCCAACGATCAAGAATTGCGTGATCTACCAGCTGAGTCAGCCATGTGCCCCTCTAGCCCTTTTGTTTTTAATTCAGTTACCTTTTTTCTGCCAATAGGACATGCTGGGCTTAAGAACATAAAACACAAAACCCACATTTGTTTCTAAAGAAACCTGTACTTTGTCCCTTTTTAGAAAAGGAGTGTGAGGAGTCGACTCTAAGATGACCCACAATAATCCCAGCCTCTCATTATTTATGCTCTTGTTTAATCCTCTGTCCTGGAGTACAGATGGGATCTACTTCTAACAAATAGCACACAGTGAAGGTGATGGGCTATCACTTCTGTGATTATGTTACATTAATACTGTAATTTCTGTCTTGCTGACTCTCTGACTTACGCAGTTTGGTAAAACAAACTCCCATATTTTGAGCTACCCTGTAGAGGACTAAGTGGCAGAAAACTTTAAGACAAATAGCTGACAAATAGCCAGCAAAGAATGGGAGTCCTCAGTCCATCAGTCTTTGAGGAAATAAATACTGTCAACAAGCACGTGAGCTTGGAAGCATGTCCTTCTCCAGTCAAGCCTCCAGGTGAGACCTCAACCCTACCCGACACCATGATGGCAGCCCTGTGAAAAAGCCTAAAACAGAGAACCTAGCTAAGTTACGCCCAGATTTCCTGGCCCATAGAAATTGTGAGATAATAAATATGCATTGCTTTAAACTGCTAAGTTTGTGGTAAACAGTTATGCAGGAATAGATAACTAATACAGAGGAGAAGTTCATTTTTTTGCTCTCCTTTTGGCAAATAACATTTGAAACATTGTCTTCCATCTGTCACTTTAGTTCCAGAATTTAATAGCAAGAAGAGAGAATAGTAACCAAAGTGATAAATAAACCAAAGCTAATGCTGGCCAGTTCAGAACTGTTAGAATTTCAGTAAGAGAAGGGAAATGTATAGTCACTAAAAAGAAAAAAGAAGAAGAAGACTTTAGATCATGAAAGGAACTCTCTGAAGAATTCAGTTTCAGGCCAAGATGGTGTAATGGGGCCAGCATTTCACCTGTGCACTGAAACAATTAAAAAACAGATAAGTTGTATGAAATAACAGTTTGTAAGACACTGTTATCAGAAAACAAAGGACAGAGATGTGAGAGATGAGAAACAAAGGAGATGAGCCCTGTAATTTTCCCAGCTCACTGCTTTGAGGGATTTTGTAGGCCATGCTTCAGAAATGGGAAATGCAGGCAGAGTCCAGTGATTTCCTGAATTAAAGAGACAAATCTGAGAGTCTGGGAGACTAAAGCAGCTGGAGTTCTCAGGAAAGGGTACTGGAGAGGAAAGAACTATACACAGAGAATTCTGGAGATCTGCAGATGGTTTCCCTTAAGTACTCAGCTGAGGGATGATCAGTGTATTATGTGTGAGGAAATTACCTGAAGTCATGGAAAGAACGTTTCAAAAGGATTAGAGATAAGAGTGCCAGGCCCTCACACAGAGCTGGTAATGGTGTCTGTTCTTACCAAGCCTCAAGATTCAGAGTGTTGGCTGTAGTCTGGAAAAGGGTCTTGCCTTAGAAATCATGGATGATTAGCCCTCGAATAAGCACATCTTTGGTTCTGACTCTCAAATGTCTAAAGCAAGACCCAACACAATCAAATAGTTTCCAAGTAACTTGACCACATACCTGAACAAAGCTCAAGAATAATTTTAGCTCAAGAATATCTGGCACACAACGAGGTAAAATTCACAGTGTCTGGCATCAAATATTAAATTGCCACAAGTGGTCAGGAAGATATGACCCCAAATGAAAAGAAAGCTCACTCTATCAAAACTGACACACAGTAGATACAGATGTCAAAATAGTGAAAAAGTATATTGGTTTGTAATAGTTTGGAACTGTATTCCGTAAGTTTGAAAAGAAAAGTGGGTATGTGAAGTTTATTTTAAAAGCCCAAATAATACTTCTAGCAATGAAGGTTACAATGTGTGAGATGAAAATATACCTTGGGTGGGATTAATGTCAGATAGATGTTGCAGAAGAAAAAATTAAAAACATAGCAATAAACTTGAAAACATAGCAATAAAATTATTCAAACTGCAATACAGAGAGAAAAATGTTAAAAAAAAAAAAAAGAAGAAAAAAGAGCTAAAGAAAGAACACAGAATGACTTACTTATAACTAAGCAGCCTAATGTACGTGTAATTGGAGTCCCTGAAATCGGAAGTTGGTTGGGAAGGGAAACACATTTGAAGAAATGAAGGCTAAATTTTTTCCAAATTTCCAGGTTCAAGAAGCTTAACAAACCCAATCATAAGAAACATAAATAAAACAACACCAAGGCACATCATAAACAAATTTCTGAGAAACAGTGATAAAGATAACATCTTAAAAGAAGCAAGAGAAAAAAGATACATCCTGCAGAGAAGAACAATGATAAGGATGACAGCAAATTTCTCATTAAAAACAATGTAAGTAAGAAGACAGTGAAGCAATATATTTAAGTATTAAAAGAAAAGAAGCCTATTAACCTAGAAATCTAGACCCAGTGAAAATGTCTTTCAAAAACAAAGGAAAAATAGACTTTTCAGACATACAAAAGATAAAACAATTCATCACTAGCAAACCTATACTATAAGAAATGTTGAAGAATAGCCTTCAGACAGAAGGAAGATTATATCAGATGTAAATATGAATCTACACAAGGGAATGGTAAATACATGGGTAAACTATGCAATGTTTTCTTATTGAAGTCTCTTTAGAATATAGCTGACTATTTACACATGAATAATAAAAATGGAGATGTGATTTGCAACATATATAAATTGTTATATGATAACAATCCCACAAAATTTGGGAGGGGCATAATAGAACCATAATGTAGAAGTAGAAGCGGTACAATATCACTAGGAGGCAGGGTGTGATAAATTAAAAATGCATACAATTACCCTAAAGCTACCACTAAACTATAACCAAAAAGGTTATACCTACTAAGCTATCAAAGAAAATAAAATAAAACAGTAAAAAAAGCTTAAACACCCCCAAAAGAAGGTAGAAAATAAGGAAAGGGAAGAGAAGATGAAACAAATAGAGGAGGGAAAGCAAGTTGGTAGGATTAAACCAGACTATATCAATAATTACATTGAATGTTTAAAGTTTGAAACACTCCAATTAAAAAGCAGAGAATAAAAATAAATTTAAACAGAGAGTAAAAACCAGGTTGAACGAAAAGGAAGACCCAATTATATGGTACCTCCAAGAAATGAACTTTAAATAAGAAGGCATAAATAGTAAAAGAATTGAAAAATGTGTGCTATCATAATGATAAGCAAAGGAAAGCTAGAATATCTTTGTTAATATCAAGGTAGATTTCAGAGCAAAGAATATTACCAGAGATCAAAAGTGTCATTTTGAAATGATAAAATGGTCAACTCATCAAGAGGATGTAGCAGTTCTAAATATGCACCTAATAGCAGAGCTTTAAAATACACGAAGAAAAAACTGACAGAAACACAAAGAGAAACAGACAAATCAACAATTATATTCTAATATTTTAATATTCCTATTTCAATAATTGATAGAAGCAATAAACAGAAAATCAGGAAGAATATAGTATACTTCATCAACCAATTTCATGTGACTGACATTTATAGAACATTCCCTCCAACAATATAAAAATACACATTCTTTCCAGCTGCACATGAAATATTTACCAAAATAAGCTGTATTCAGAGAAAAATATGCCATAATGAACAAAAGGAATAAAGTCACACAATGGAATTAAATTATAACACAATGTCTGGAAAATTGGCCAAATATTTGGGAACCAAATAGTACACTTTTAAATATTCCATGAGTCAAAGATGAAATTAAAAGTGAAATTAGGAAATATCTTAAACTAAATTAAAATGAAGACACAGCATATCAAAATGTGTGAAATGCTGCTTAAGCAATGCTTTAGGAAAATTCTATTAAAATTCTAAAATTAATTCTTTTTTTAAAATTAATTAATTTATTTTTATTTCTTTTCAGCGTAACAGTATTCATTGTTTTTGCACCACACCCAGTGCTCCATGCAATACGTGCCCTCCCTAAAACCCACCACCAGGCTCCCCTAACCTCCCCCCACCCCCTGCCCCTTCAAAACCCCTCAGGTTGTTTTTCAGAGTCCATAGTCTCTCATGGTTCACCTCCCCTTCCAATTTCCCTCAACTCCCTTCTCCTCTCCATCTCCCCATGTCCTCCATGTTATTTGTTATGCTCCACAAATAAGTGAAACCATATGATAATTGACTCTCTCTGCTTGACTTTTTCACTCAGCATAATCTCTTCCAGTCCCGTCCATGTTGCTACAAAAGTTGGGTATTCTTAATTAGCATTAAGTCTTCTATTTGAGAAAGAAGAATGGACTCAAATCAATGACCTCAGCTTCCACCTTAAGAAACTAGAAGAAGAAAATATTAAGCTAAAAATAAGTGGAAGAAAGGAAATAAATCGAGAAAAACAAAAGTTAGTTATTTGAGAAGATTCATAAAATTGATAAACCTCTAGCCAGACTAATCCGGAAAAAGAGTTTCAGCTTCATTGAGGTATAATTGACAATAAAATTGTAAGATATTTAAGGTATACAAAGTGATGATTTCATGTACATTGTTAAGATTCCTCCCTTCCAGTTAATTCCTTCCATCAGAGTACTTAAAGGGCTCTCAAACCTAAATATAAGGGGGAAAAAAATCCTAACACATTTGAGCAAAGGATTTAAACAGAACAAGGAAGATATATGGAAAGCAAAGCAACAAAAGAAAAAGTCATTAGAAAAATACAAATTAAAGCCACGATGAGATATCACTACACACTTATTAGAATAGCTAAAATAAAAAAGACTGACCATCTTAAGTGTTGATGAAGATGTGGAGTAACGAACTCTCATACACTGGTGGTCAGAATATGAACTTGGACAAACACTCTGGAAAGTCATTTGGCAGTTTCTTCAAAAGATAAGCATATACCTACCATATGATTCAGCCATTCCATTTTTAGGTATTTACTCAAGAGAAATGAAGGAATATATCCATATGAAGGTTTGCAAATGAATGTTCAAAGCAGCTTTATTTAAAATAACCAGAAGACAACCCACGTTTCCAACCAGTGGATGGACAAACTGTGCATTTAACAGAATATTATTCAGCCATATAAAACAATAAACTACTGGGTGCCTGGGTGGCTCTGTCAGTTGAGCAGCTGCCTTGAGCTCAGGTCATGATCTCAGGGTCCTGGGATCGAGCCCCACATCAGGCTTCCTGCTCAGTGGAGAGTCTGCTTCTCCCTCTGCCTCTGTACCTCCGCCTGCCTGTGCTCTCTCTCTCTGTGTCCAATGAATAAATTAACTTAGAAAAAAGAACACGGAGGAATCTCAAAATAATTATTCTGAGTACAAGAAGCCAGAGAAAAAGGAGTACATGCTATATGAGTCCGTACTCATAAAACTCTAGAAAATGCAAGCTAACGTACTTTTGGGAGTTATATATATGCTCATTATCTTGATGATGGTGATGGTTTCACAGGTATATTTATAAAAATTTATGAAACTGAACACTTAAATTATGGGCAGTTCATTGTATGTCAATTACTCATCAACAAAGAAGATAAATATCCATGATTTATTGCAAGGAAGGTAAAGTTTGCAACATTTACAGCCATCAAAAGAGGAAAAGTGTAAATTCTATGTATAACATTGATCTGTACCAATGTAATTTATGTCAAATATCACAAATATTTTTCCTTATTGAAAAAAGAATCTGCAGAGGCAATACATCTCTATAAATCCTATAAATCTAATATGATGAACCCTTCATGGGAAAGCATTGCCCTGCCTGCCTGATACAGTCTAGGTTTATGAATGAGTCTCATTTTGTTCCTTAATCATCTGGAGCTCTGTCTTGACTGCATAATTAATTTGGGAGGGAAGATCTGAAGTCTAAAGGACCAGACAAATCTTTGAAATTGGGCCAGATCAAACTCAGGCAGAGCTCTGTCTCCCACTGGTGAGAAGTGCTTTTCTCACAATGTCCCTCTAAAATTATTATTGTCTTCATTTTACAGATGAGAAAACTGAGGCTCAAGAATACTAATTTCCTCTGGCTCACTCGGTTGTACCAGAGGGCATTATCAAGCTCTGTATTAGATAGGCTGGGTTATAAAGACAAAGATATTCACACAATGAGTGTAGGAGTTAAACGCTGGTTGAGGACCAGGCCCTGTTTAAGGCTCTCTACTCATGTTATCGTATTTAGATTTTCCATGTTTATTTGTTCCCTTCTTCCTTCCTCATTATACATACATTTCTTGAATTCAACTTAGATTTTTCCGTACGAGAATTACGATTTTTAATTTTTCTTTTTAAGTAAGCTCTGTGCCCAGTGTTGGAACCCAACATGGGGCTTGAACTCACGACCATGAGGTCAAGACCTGAGCCGAGATCAAGTGTTGGACACTTAACCAACTGAGCCACCCAGGTAACCCGCATGTTATCATATTTCATGGATGATTAAAACTCTGAGGATTGATTTAGTCATTCCTGATTTACAGATAGGGAAACCAAGCCAAAAACAGGTCAGTGCTGGTGAGTCACTGAAGAGCCGGGGGCAGATTACAAATATGGTAACACCATAAACAAAGCCCAGACAGATGAGTTTCAGAGACAGAAGAGACAAGGACCAGGGAGGAGGCAGAAGGGCACAACTTACCCCCTGGAGTCTGGATACAATTTGCCAGAAGAGATGGTTTGGCTGTATCTGCCTTGTATTTCCACTTAAGGCCCTTGAGGTCATTGCCTTCTATTTCTTAAGGGAACAGTGGCAGTTTCTGACGATATTCTAAGAGGCTCCTGGAGATAAATCTAGGATTAAGCCTGAACCAGTCTTCATGTCCTTCTCTGAGTCCTTTGCCACAGAACTATCCTAAACCCCAGAAGAGATAAACCTCTGTTTGGTATGCACTTTACCCATACTACCCCATGGTAAATTATTTCTATGCAAGAACTCCAACATCTTGGCTTCATTTAATTGTTTGCTCAAAGACAAGAAAAGACAGAACATCTTTGAAAAGAATATCCCCAAAGAATTTTACCTCAGCACTTCTTAAGTTGGAAGATCAAAAGTTTTATCTCCAAAATGATAAAGTGTGTGATTAGCAATCGGAACTGATAACATATTGAGTTCTATCGACCCAAGAGGGATTTAATGCAAAAAATAGAGTTCTTTGGGTGCACTTAATAAAATGCACACATATGTGGTAGAAATTTCAAGTGATAATAAGACCACCTTATAAAGCTGGAAACAATAGTAAATGGTAATTTTTGGAATGCCACTAAATGCCAGGAAGTCACATACATGCTCTTGATTAATCCTCATAATAACCGGGTAAAATATCTGACAGTATCCTCATCTGCAGAGAAGGACATGAGGTTCAGGAGATCACGTGACTGGGGTGCCTGGGTGGCTCAGTTGGTTAAGTGTTTGACTATCTCAGCTCAGGTCTTGATCTCAGGGTCATGAGTTCAAGCCCTGCATTGGGATCCATGTTGGATGTGGAGCCTACTTAAATGAACAAAAAAACAAATAAATAAATAATAAAAACTTTCAAAAGAAGGTCGTGTGACATCTTCAGTTTCACACAAAAAATACATATGAGAGTAAGGATTCCAACCCAGCTTTGTTTGGCTCAATCCCCATATCACACTACTATTCTGGTATTGTAGGAAAGAGTCACTTCTGCTCCTTTTTCCCTTATGTGTTTCAAAGGATACCAACTGACCAGTGCATGGCTGAAACCGTAAGAAATTCTCTAGTTAGAAAAGATCATCAAATATTGCCTCAACTCTACATTAGCAGCATGGCTCTGGGAGAAACCACTTGACTTTGGACCTTATTCTTACCTTGTCTCCAAATTAGGTCTCACCATGGATATTGTGGATTTGTGGATATTGAAGTTGGTTCATGTGATTTCAGGAAGCTTATATGTTATACTGATCCACTTATGCCAAAAGTGGAATCACACTTTGGTGTAGCTCTGAGGGAAAAGCTGACCAACTGCATTGAATGAAATTCAGGAAGGGCTGCATCCAGGGCCTGCGGGATCCTACTTGGTTGCAACCTTCAAGACTTTTCTTTCTTCCCACCAGCGTCAAAGGCCCATCCCAGAACCCCAATGAAGTACTTGGGGTTTTGCCATCTGCTCACAGACTTAGCAGCAATATTTATTAAATTCTTTATATAGATTATCTCATTTCAACCTCATGTAACTTGGTAAGATGGGCAATATTTCAGCCAAGCCATGGGGCAGAGAGAGTTTGAGTGATTTGCCTAAGGGCACATAGCTAGAAATGACAAAACTAAGATTCAAACTAGGTGGATCTGACCTCATGTCAGTGTTTCAGAAAGTAGGGTTGTTTTAGGAATTCCACGGCAGGGCCATCTTGGTGGGGGTGGAGGGTGGGATCTGAGTGGGGCACAAGAATCACATACATTTTGGGGCCACACTCAGACCCACAACAATGAGATTGAATCGGCTGCACCTGAAAGTGTGGAGACTGATGTTCTTCAGTGAAGGCTGGTTCCTTACCTGTCTTGCATGTTAGAAGTGCCTGCTCCTGCCTGTCTTCCCTCACTGTTCTCACACGCACACCTGCTGGTCACTCTCTGCTGGCTCCCTCTGTTGCTGTCCGCTCACAAGGCACACTCCCGTCTTCTATGAGTTCTCCCAGAGCTGTCTCTAAGGCCCAGCTCCTTATTGTCAGTTACACATCCCCAAAGACATGGCAAGCACAAGTCTATGAAACTAAGGACTACACATCTCAGAGAGTAAGACTGACTGGGTGTTGGGTTGTTCTGAGCAGCTGGGACCACCAGTTTTGGGCACCAAAGTCTAGGAAAGAAGAAATACAAGTGAGCTCTGGTGCAAGGTACTGTGCTCAATGGTGTCGACACACGATTCCATTAAATCCTACCCAATCACCCCTCAAGGTGGGTTTCTTTCCATCCATTTAAAAGAGGAGGGTCATAAAGTAAGAGAAGTGATACGATTGCCCAACATCACATGCAGTGTCTGTCAGATGTGTTCCATCAGCCTCTCAGGATCCACTCCCCACTCACTCTCTGTCCCATCCCGAAAGCTGACCTCTATGACCACATCAAAGGTTTCTTTGCCCAGATGGGTTCAACCAATGGGTGTCCTGTTGGGATATGGGAGGGCAGGAGGAGAATGAGATCAGGGTAGTTGTTCCTTGGCTTTCCTCCCTGGGAGTCATCTCGGGCTGGCAGCAGCCCTCAGCTGAAGGTCACAGTTCCCATCTGATACCCCTCTCTGGGTTATCATAACCACTTCCTTTTCTGTTTCATTAGGACCCAGAACAAGTAACAGGCACACCATTGGTGCACTACCCTATGTAGTTCCCCTTTACCCTTTGCACACCTTCATAAATAGTTCCTTTTTCAAGCCTTCCTATAATTATCCTAATTTGAGCATGCCATCTGTTTCCTGCTGGGTCTCTGACAGATACACATGGTTATTGAGTAATGGAAGTGGGCTTGAAACCCAGACCTAGTCTGGCTCTGAAGCCATGTTCTTACCACTACGCTATTCTTATACACTGGTGTCTTAACCAGAGCAGATACAAAGGCAATACCACACCTCTTGCTCACTCATTTCAATTCAGGAAACATTAGCATAGTATCTACTATGTGTTAGGAATCACCTGGGGTCACCTGGAATCACCTGGAATCTGCTGGACCTTTCTGAGCCCCTTTGTCCATTTCTATGAAGAATGAATAGAATTATCTACATAAATTGTAGAGTTGTTCTTAAGATAATATAGTATTCTCTATAAAAGGTGACAGGAAAAGTATGTTACTTTTTTTTTTTCTCAGAACCTCCTACAATGCCTGAGTCACAGTAAGACTCCAGTAAGTGTTACCTGAATGACTGAATACCTGGCTGGCTAGCTGGATGGATGGATGGATGGATGGACGGACGGACAGACAGACGAAAGGTGGTTGGGTTTTGGGCACTTAGACATGCTAGAGATGTGTAATGTATTCACGTCCTTTCAATGGAACTTTGAACATTGAAGGGCAAATGGCTTTCCCACTCCTGTGTGGGGTACTCCTCCCTCCACTTTAAGACTAAGAAAGCTAGGAGACCGGATGAAGTCCAGATCTGCTGCACTCGCCCAAGGGTCACCTTCCTGAAAATGAATGGACTGAGTCTATACTTATGCAAAAGACTTTACATTGATTTTAAGACCATCAAGAGAAGTTTTTGTAGATACTCAGAGCAAGACGCAAAACGTGTTCGAGCACTCAATAACTTCCAAAGCTGCATTTTAATGAATTACAGTAAATGCAAATTGATCAGGAGCATATGGATTTAATTTATCCTTAAGGACATGCATTTAAACATTTAAGGGGAAAACGTGTCTTTTGAAACATTCTGGATTATGTCCAGTGCAGAACATTTAAAACAAATTTTCAAATTTTAGATGAATCCACATCTTGGGTATACTTGCTCAGTCTTCATCAAGAGATGCAGATGGAAAGTTATTTTTATTTTAAAAAGAGAATTCTCAAAAGGAGTTAGAAAGTGGAAGGCCAGCACTCAAGTCCCAGCCTGACCATTCCTTGTGTGACCTTGGCAAAGCCGCTGGACTTGTGTGAGACTGTTTCTCACTTGTGAAAACCAGACAATGCCTTGTGCAGTCCTCCTGATTTCTGTGAGGGTCCAATGTGATGATTTATGTCAGAATTTGGTGGCTGGTAAAATGCTACTCACATTAATTTATTTGGGGTCATGCACACAGTAGACACTTTCTAAATATTTGCTCTTCACATAAATATTGATTTTAATTATGAAATAAATGACTTAACTTCCTTTTTCTTTGTGCTTCCCTTCATCATCACACGTTCAGCATCAAGTTCACTGAATTCTCCTCCATTGGGCTGAACTGCAGATGGGTGCTTGTTGCTGGTTTTTTGATGTTGGTTTTCCACGGACTCCCAGATTCCCTGGAAGGAGTACTAATTAAATTGATGCAATTAACACAAAGAACTTCCAATTTTATCCTTCTTGAAGAGCTTATTAAAATATATTCCACCAATAATTTTTGCTTATCAAAAATTCTCTGAATTTTTTTCTCCTGGCAGGGGTCCCCAAACTGTACCAACCTGTTCAAGGACATTTCGGCGCAATGTTGATTTATCCCCGCTGTTCCAATAGCCAAGACCTTCGACCAAAAGTAACCTCAGGTGTGGAAGGCAGTCACTGAGGAATTCCAGAAGCCTTTCTCCATAGCACATGTTTTCCCCAATGCCAAAAATAATTTTTGTTTTGTGGTCATTTTTTTTTTCTTTCTTTCTTGTAGCTCGCCGCCTCTGGACTCTTCCAGAGAAACATTTTTTTAACTTTTTATTTTAAATTTAGATATAGAGAAATAATTTTAGGTTAAAGAGAAACGTCGCAAAAACAGTAAAAAGAATCCCCATATGTGCTTCACCCAGCTTCCACTAATGTTACCGTCTTACATAACAATAGCACAATCACTGAATGCAAGGTACTGATGTTGGCACATAATATTAACCCTTCTCCCTCTGCTCTCCCCCCTCTTTCAAATAAATAAAGATAAATAAATAAAAAATTTTAAAAGGAGGCCGGGTAGGGCGCCTGGGTGGTTCAGTCGGTTAAGCGTCTGCCTTCAGCTCAGGTCATGATCCCAGGGTCCTGGAATCGAGCCCTGCATTGGGCTCTCTGCTCAGCGGGGAGCCTGCTTCTCCCTCTCCCACTCTCCCTGCTTGTGTTCCCTCTCTTGCTGTCTCTTTCTCTATCAAATAAATTTTTAAAAAGGGGGGACGGGGTGCCTGGGTGGCTCAGTTCATTAAGCCTAACTCTTGATTTCAGCTCAAGTCATGATCTCAGGGTCGTGGGATTGAGCCCAGCATCAGCTCTGCACTCAGTGTGGTGTCCGCTCGTCCTCCACCCCCCACCCCCGCTCTCTCTCTCTCACAAACAAATAAAATCCTTCAAAAATAATATTAACTAAATTACATGCTTAATTTGCATTTCTCCAGTTCTTCCGCTAATGAACATTTTCGAGTCTAAGATACAAATGAGTGTCCCAAATTTCATTTAGTCTCCCACAGTTGATGCCCTTTTTTCACTCTTTCCTTGTCTTCTCTTGATACTTTTGAAAAGTACCAGTCAGTTATTTTGTAGAATGTCTTACCATTTGGGTTTCTTTGATGCTTTCTCACAATTATGTTTAGAATATGTGTTTTTTGCAAGAATACCACGGGAGGGATGCCGTGCCATTCTCAGTACATCACACCGGAGGGGACATCAGAGTTGCATGTCTTATGACTGGTGACATTGACCTTGATCACTTGAATCGCTTGATCCCTCAGTGTCTCCTGAGTTTCTCTACTGTACAATTATTGTTTATCTCTGTGTCATTAATAAATCTCTTCAAAGAGATCCTTTTAAGAGACAGAAATATCCTCTTACTCCTCAAACCATTAATTTTGGCATTTGTTAGTGGATCTCTTGTTTGCAATGATTATTACTGCAGTGTTCTAATACTGATTTTTCATTTCCCTCATTCCTTCTACGTATAAGAATTATGCTGCTTCTGTAAGGAAAAGCTATCTCTTCTGCCTGCTCATTTACTTATCCAATCATTTATTTACATCAGTCTGGACTTCTGGATGTATTTATCTTATCTTGTGGTTTATGGTTCAACACTACTCTTATTCATTTTACTGCCCAAATTGCTCCAGTTTTGGCCATTGGGATCTTTTTCAGGTTTGTCCCTATGCCCTTTTAGACAAGTCCCATAATTTTTCAAGAACTTCCTTATTTTCAGGCACACAAGTTGCTCCAAGCTCATCTGTGTTCTCCTTTTCCCAGCCCTGGAATCAACAACTTCTTTTTTTTTTTAATTAACATATAATGTATTGTTTGCTTCAGGGGCACAGGTCTATGAATCATCAGTCTTACACAATTCACAGAACTCCCCATAATACATACCCTCCCCAATGTCCATAACCCAACCACCCTCTCCACAACCCCCTCCCCCAGCAACTCTCAGTTTATTGTGTGAGATTAAGAGTCTCTTATGGTTTGTCTCCCTCCTGATCCCATCTTGTTTCTTTTTTTCCTTCCCTACCCCCCAAATCCCTCACTCTGCCTCTCAAATTCCTCATATCAGGGAAATCATATGATAATTGTCTTTCTCTGATTGACTTATTTCGCTCAGCATAATACCCTCTAGTTCCATCCACATCATTGCAAATGGCAAGATTTTGGGGGGTTTTGATGGCTGCATAGTATTCCATTATATATATATATACACCACATCTTCTTTATCCATTCATCTGTTGATGGACATCTAGGTTCTTTCCATAGTGTGGCTATTGTGGACATTGCTGCTATGAACATTCAGGTGCACGTGCCCCTTCGGATCACTACATTTGTATTTTTAGGGTAAATACCAGTAGTGTGATTGCTGGGTCATGGGGTAGCTCTATTTTCAACTTTTTGAGGAAACTCCATACTGTTTTCCTGAGTGGCTGCCCCAGCTTGCATGGAATCAACAACTTCTTCAAGAAGCCTTGGCCCATCTTGTTGGAAAATGATGTCTTAGAAACCAAGATCTGGGCACTTGGTCCTGCTTCAAGGCCCTCTCACTGGACAGAACTAAGAAATGTATGTATGCATATCAACCCATGCATACATGCAGTTCTTTATTTCTGTGTCTCTTTTTCTGTATGTATATTTAAAACGCATGAGTTCACACTGATAGCTATGACCCTAATCCAGCATGACAGAACTCATTCTAGCCCTCCCCCTTTCCTCATTTGTATCGCTATATTTCTCCAACAGTGAGACTTTACTCGCATTACCTACAAAATATGTACTTATTTGTTCAGCTCTAAAATTCACATAATTTCAAAATTGCTAACCCGTTTTTCATCAGAGTCAGATTTGCTAACTAATGTGTAAAACATGTGTATTATTGTCCCTGGGCTTACAATGTCCAGTAAAAACACTGTTTTCCAAAGTTACTTAAGTTAGTTCTTTTCTTCCCCATGCCCTTCAGTATGGTTATGTTATTTGTTAGCAATACAAGAAGGTTCAGCTGTTTCTGTTGGATTCCATTTTGGGTTCCCCTAATCCTAGTTGACTTTTTTAATTACTTACAATAAAATTCACTCAGGATGGAATACGAAAAGTGCACAGAGTCATCTAACTGGCACTATATTTATGAGGCAGAATAGTTTCATCACAGCAAAAACTCCCACGTTGTCACCTCTTTGTAGTCCATCCTTCCTCACTCCCTAAGCCCTAGAAAACCACTAATGTGCTTCCCTTCCCTCTAGTTTTTCCTTTATCATATTACTATATAAGTAGAATCATACAATATGTAACCTTTGGTCTGCTTCTTTCACTTAGCAAATGCATTTAAAATGTATCTGCATTGTTGTGTGAGTCAATAGTTTGTTCCTTTTTATTACTGGAAATATTACACAGCATTGAAATACGAAGGGCTGTGTATATATCTGTCAGCTGAAGGACATCTTGGCTGTTTTCAGTTTGAGGCAATTATAAATAGAGTTGCCTTAGTCACTGGTGCAGAGGTTTTGATGCAAACATAAGTTTTCATTTCTCTAGGATAAGTACCTGGGAATGGGACTGCAAGGTCTTATGGCTATCTTGGTCCATTCTGGCTATTATAACAAAATACCACAAACTGGGTAGTTCATAAACAGAAAAGATTCATTTCTCAATTCTGAAGGCTGAGAAGTCCAAGATCAAGGTATTAGCAGATCTTGAGTCTGGTGAGAGCCCATTTCAAAACAAAAGATCTCTCTAGGATCTCTTTTATAAGGGTATTAATCTCATTCATGAGGGCTCCAATAGCATGACCGAATTACCTCCCCAAAACCCTGGTTGCTACTACTATCAACCTGGGGGTAAGGATTTTAACATATGAGTTTGGGGAGGACACAAATATTTAGTTTATAGCACTGGTTAACTCTACCAAACATTTAAAGAATGAGTATGAATACTTCACAAACTTGTTTAAAATATAGAAGAGGAGGGGACTTTCAAACTCATTCCATGAAATCATTATTGCCCTACTAAAGACAGATAAAGATATCACAAGAAAATAAAGGACCAATATCTCTTATGCATATGGACACAAAAATCCTCAACAAATGTTAGCAAACCAAATCCAGCAACATATTTAAAAGACCGTGACTAAGTGAGATTTAATCCAAAAATGTAACGTTGGTTTGACATGAAAGTCAATTAATGTAATACCACATAATAGAAGAAAGGAGAAAAACCACACAATCACTTCAATAAATGTAGAAAAATCATTTGACAAAATCCAACAATCTTTGATGATAAAAACATCACTTGATGAGCTGGAAATAAAAGAAATACATCCTCAAGATGATAGAAGGCATCTATTAAAAACCCACAGCTAATATCATACATAATGGCAAAAGTCTGAATGCTTTCACCCTAAAATCAGAAAAAAGACAACGATGTATATTCTTCTTACTTCTATTCAACATTATAATGGAGGCAAGAAAATGAAATAAAAGGCATCCAGTTTGGAAAGAAAGAAGCAAAGCCATCTATTTTCTCAGGTACCATGAGCTTATATATAGAAAAATCTTAAGAAATCTACTTAAAAATATCCTATTGAAACTAATTAGTTCAGGGGTGCCTGGGTGGTTCAGTTGGTTGTGCCTAACCCTTTATTTCAGCTCAGGTTGTGATCTCAGGGTGGTGAGATTGAGCCTTGCATCCAGCTGTACACTAGGCGTGGAGCTTGCTTGGAATTCTCTCACTCCTTCTCCCTCTCCCCCCACATCTTCACTCATGCTCACACACTCTCTCAAGAACAAAAGCAAAAAAAAAAACCCAACCCAAGTAGTTCAGCAAGGTTGCAAGATAAAAGATCAAAAAACAAAAATAAATTGTATTTCTATACACTTGAAATAAATAACCCAAAAATGAAATTAGGAAAAAAATTCTATTTAAAATAGCATCTGAAAGTATAAAATCCTTCTTGATAAAATTGACAAAAGAAGTGCAAAATGTACACTCTGAAGATGAAAAACATTGTTGAAGAAGACATAAATATGTAGAAAACCATTCCATGCTCATGGATCAGAAAACAAACATTGTTAAGATGTCAATACTCACCAAATTTATCTGCAGATCCAATATAATTTCAAATGAAATTCCAGATGACTTCTTTCCATAAATTGACAAGCTGATCCTACAATTCATATGAAAATTTAAGAAATTCAGAGTAGCTAAAACAATCTTGAAGAACACAGTTTGAAGACTCACACTGCCTGATTTCAAAACTCTGAAAACTACAGTAATTAAAACAGTGTGATACTGACATAAGGATAAACATAGATCAATAAAGTAGAATTAAGAACCTGGAAATAAATCCTCACATTTATGGTTAATTGGTTTTCAACAAGGGTGCCAAAACAAGTCAATGAAGAAGAGAATAGTCTTTCCAACAAATGGTACTAGGACAACCAGATGTCTATATACAAAAGAATAAAGTTGGACCCCTACCTCATACCATAGACAAAATCCACTCAAAATGGATTAAAGACCTGAATGTGAGAGCTAAAACTACAAAATTCATGGAGGAAAAGATAGTTGTAAGTCTTCGTTACCTTGAGGTAAGCAAAGAATTCTTAGATATGACACTAAACGCAAAAGCAAACAAAGGAAAAACAGGTAAATTGAACTTCATCAAAACTAAAACCTTTTATGTTGCAAAGGATAGCATCAAGAAAGTGAAAATATAACTGACAAAATGGGAGAAAATATTTGCAAATCATGTATCTATTAAGGGATTTGTGCCTAGAATATATAAATAACTCTCAGAACTCAATAATAAAAAGACAACACAATTTAAAGATTGGCAAAGTATCCAAATAGATAATTTCCCCAGAAAAGATATACAAATGGGTAACAAGCACAAGAAAAGATGTTCAACATCATTAGTCATCAGGAAATCCAAATCAAAACCATGATGAGATACTACTCCACACCCACTCGAATGACCATAATCAAAAAGACAGATAATAACAAGTGTTGATGAGAATGTGGAAAAATTGAAATCCTCACTCAGTGCTGACAGGAGTGTAAAATGGTGCAGCTGAGAGTCTGGAAATTAATCCCCACATTTAGAGTCAACTGATTTTCAACAAGGGTGCCAAGACAAGTCAAAGGGGGGAAAATAGTCTCTGGAAAACAGTCTTATCGTTTCTCAAAAGGCTTATCGTTTCTCAAAATATGACCCAGCAATTCCACTTCTGGTTATATGCTCAAGATAAATGAGAACTTATGTCCACACAAAAACTTATACTCAAATGTTCATAGCAGCAATATTGTTAAATTTTTATATCTGAGAGGATTTGAGAACTCTATGATTGATTTCTAGTTTAATTCCATTATATCAGAGAACATATATGATTTCTTTAATATCAAGTATACTTTTTTATTTTTGATGCAGAATATGGTCTATCTTATCATATCTTATCATAGAGTATTCTATGTGTACTTGAAAAGAATATGCATTCTGTTCTGACTGGTTTGCATTCTCTATAAATGGTAATCAGGTCAAGTTGTTTCATCGTATCATTCAGTTCTTACTTTCTATGTATTTGTTCTATCAATTACTGACTAGTATTAGAGTGTCCCACCATAATTGTAGTTTTTGTCTATTTCTCCTTTCGGTTCTATCAGTTTTTGCTTTATGTATTTTGAAACTCTCGCTGTTAGGTACATGTAAATATAAAATTGCGTCTTAAAGAATTTACCCCTTTATTATTACATGATATCCCTCTTTATCGCTGATAATATTCCTTGCTCTGAAGTTTCCTTTGTCTGATAGTGATATAGCTGCCCAGCTTCTTTATTTATCATGTTTGCATTATACATCTTTTTCCATCCTTCTACTTTAACTTATCTCTACCTTTCTATTGGATTCTTTATAGCAGCATATAGTGAGTCTTGTTGTTGTTGTTTTTTAATCCAATCTCTCTTTCATTTGGTACATTTAGACCATTCACATTTAATCTGATTATTGATGTGGTTGGTTGGATTAAAATCTACCATCTTGCTAGCTGTTTTCTATTTGTTCCATTTGTTCTTTGCTTCTTTTTTCTTATTTTTCTGCCTCCTCTTGTATTAATTATATATTCTTAATTGAGCTGTTTGTTCTTCTATTTTGTCTCCACTATTAATTTGTTATATATAATTTCTAAAGAAAATTTGTCTTACTCCAGGACTTACAATACACATCACTAGTTAATCAGAATCAGCTTTAAATAACATACTACTTCATGTGTAGCATACAGACCCTGAATAGTATACTCCCAATTCCCCTCTCCTATTCTTTGTTCTATATCATCATACATTTTACTTTTATGTATGCCATAAACACCATTTTGCTTTAACCAGTTAGTTTTATTACAGCAATTTTAAATAAGAAAAAAACACATTTTATTTTACTTTAATTTATTCCATTTCAAGTGCTCTTCATCTCTTTGTTTCTATCTAAGTTTTTATCTGGTAATCATATTCCTTCTGCCTGAAGAACTTCTTTTCACTTTTCTGGTGGAGTAGCTCTTATTTTTTGTTTGTCTGAGAAAGTGTTTACTTCTCTTTCATTTTTGAAAAGTATTCCTGTGGGCTTTAGAAATTCTGGGTTGAGAGATTTGTTTTGCTTTTAGTACTTTAAAGTTGTCACTCAATGTCTTCTGCTTCACACAGTTTTTTTTTTCTTTCCTTTTTTTTTCTTTGTGTAGTTTCTAGCAAGAAGCCTACAGCAATCCTTATCCTTCTTCCTTTGTATGCAATGTGTCTCCCCCGCCCCCAATGCCTCAAGATTTTCTCTGTATTTTGTTTTCTGCAGTTTGATGATTTTATGCCTAGATGGGTGTTTTGAGAGGGTTGAATTTTGTTTCTCGGAGTTCATCTTTCTTGTTGTTCTTGGTTTCCTTTCTATGTTGTGTAGTGTTCCTCATTACCTCCTGAAACTGCCCAGCAATTATTTCTTCAAATACTTCTTCTGTTCTATTCTTTTCCTCTTTTCTTCTGGGATTCCAATTGTGTGTCTGTTAGACTATCTGGGGCTCTTCCATGGTTCTTGGATTCTCTGTTCTGTGTTCTTTATTGACACTTATCTTTCTCTTTGTGTTTTAGTTTTCATCATTTTTGTTGACCTGGCTTCAAATTCACTGCTTCTTTCCTCAGCTGTGTCAGGTCTGCTGATGAGCCAGTCAAAGATATTCTTCATCTCTGTTACTGTGTTTTTTCATTTGACTTGTTCTTATTGCTTTGATATCTCTGTAGAAATTTCCCATCTGAGTATGCACCTTGTCCATCTTTTCCCCTGGGGCCTCTAGCATTCATGGCTATTTAAACACTATGTCAGGTAGTTCCAACATTTGTGCTGTCTATGAATCTCATTCTGTGGATTTCTTTGTCTCATGTGGGTTTTTTTTTCCTTTCTTTTTGTGCCTCATAATGTTTAGTTGAGATTCAGACCACTTGTGTGATAAAGGCCAAAGTAAATCATTTTTATACCTGGAAATGGGCATGCCTTTTCTTTTGCCAAGTGTTTAGCACAGAAGCTTGAGTTAGTTGAGTCAGGAATTGAGCTGGGTTTGAGTTTTGTTGTTGCTTAAGTTTGTTGTTGCTTTAATGTACTTTCAGTTTAACATAGATTTTAGATCCCTCCAGTGATGCCTTGCGCTGAGGCTGGATACTGGTTTGCTAGAGGGATTGTTTCCGAAGTCACATCAGCTTTAGATTTTCCTTCTAATCTGTGATGGTCTCCACAGTCTTGCAACTCTTCTGCCCATATTCCCTTATTACTTGTTACTTGACACTTGTTAGATGGTTGTAAGAAAGCGTGGGAGTGGTATATTTGTTGTTCTGATTATACCTCAGTTTTAGGCAGGGCCTATGTCCCTTCTGAGTGCTCCAGTCCGTCCCTCATATATAATTCAGTGCCCTGCACCCATTGCTGCCCTTTCCTTGGGTGTATAATTTTCTTTTTTTCTGGTCCCTTCCTTCAACTGCA
Organism: Mellivora capensis; assembly: GCA_004024625.1. NCBI lineage: Eukaryota > Metazoa > Chordata > Mammalia > Carnivora > Mustelidae > Mellivora > Mellivora capensis. The sequence goes on from PISX010005306.1 coordinate 72,592, forward strand.
ACAGATTTTCAGTGACACTCTACAGAGAGCAGTGTTTGTTGCCCTGCATAGATTAAAGTTTTTGTTCCATAGAGTATACAAGGAAGAAAGGTGTTGGGTGCAGTTTCCTCCCCTTTTCCATGATGGCTGTTATTTCTCTCCCTGAGGCCTTTACTATGAGAGATGCTTTCTCAGAACTCTCAGCAGGTAGGGTCCATGGAGAAAAACTTGTCTTATACCTGTAGCCCCCCAGGTCTCCATACTCTACCACCAGTCCACACTCAGCCCCCACTGATTCTAGGTGAATTTTTCATACCAGTGTCCAGCAACTTCTGCCCTAGGTTAACAAGTGCTTACATCCTCTCTGCAAGATGCATGTCTCTGACTTTAGACTAGTTCACTATCCTGCTACTTGGATCTCAAGAAGTTATGGATATGCAATTTGGCCTTTTTATTATAAAGGTGGGGATGACTATCTCCAGCTTTCTGGATACCTGTATTGAAAGCAGAAATCCCTTAGGGAGGTGTTCAAAAGCAATTTTTAACTATCTTCCCAACAAAGAGGTTACTCTTCCAAAGGCCATAGAGCTCTGGTTCCAACAGCATGGCATACAAAAGACAAAGAAGGGAAGATGATATTGCACATCTGTATTCTGGGAAAAGCTTAATAGCATGTTCTCATCTACCCTATAAGCCTGCAGAAACTTCTGTATGTCTCTAGATCTTTCTGTGACCAACCGTTCAATATCAAGAAGGTCAGAATTTGATTGAACTGTAAATTCACATTGTTTTTGTGTATTTTATTTAATCCATTGCATTAGGAGTTCTGTCTGTTTTTTTCTTTTAATCCCATGGAAAATAAAGATGCATCTCTTAAATCATTTATAGTAATAAGTAAACAAGAGCTAGTTGGATATCTTTAACCACTGTGCCTTCAAACAGCTGAAGTTATAGACCCAGCCTACACTCACTTAATGCATTCAGCAGTCAAAGCCCGACCCCCACTTTAGTTATAGGCTAAATGTTCTTCCCTCAAAACCCTTGTTGTCTTATGGTGGTTTCCAAACCTGGGTACACGTCATAACTATTTTGTGAGTCCACACCAGAGGTCCTGATATAGTATTTCTTGGGAAAAGAATCGATGTTTTTAACAAGTTCTCCAGGTGATTCTGACACTGATGGTTTGTCTTTGGAACCAGGGAAGTTGGGGAGGCAATCTGGATCCTCGATTCCTGATTCCTTAGATGGCACCTAAGCCCAGCCAGAGTTACATTAGTGTCCAGAGGGCCTCTTCCTATTTCTCCAGCCACACAGTTTAAGTTCCTTAGAGACTTCTGCATCTGAATATTCACTGCTGATAGGAGCTCCTGGGCTTTGACCTCACTCCAACCAATACTCCATCATGAGAAGCCTCATTGTGTATCATTTTTCCAAGTTCTGGGTGTGGTAGGCAGCTTCCAATATGGTCGCCAATGATCCTTTGTGTAGTCTCCTCCCACGTTGTACAGCAGAAGGGATGGTTTGTCACCTTCAAGATTAGGTTATAAAAGAGAGCAGCTTGTGTGTTGGAGGTACTCTGTCAGATCACCCTCTGAGGAAAGCCATGTTGTGAGTGGTCCTACAGAGAAGCTCACACAGTCTTTCATTCTTTCTGCTGAGAGTTATGTGACTGAGCTTCAAAGTGAATTCCTTAGTCGCTTCAAGATGACTACAGTCCTCACTGAAACTTGGCTGCAACCTCCTGAGGTTACCTTGAGCCAGAACCACGGAGCTAAGCCTCTCTCAAATTTCAAACTCTCAGAAACTCTGTGAGAGAGTCACGGAAGGTTTACCATTTTAACCTTCTATGTTTTGGGGTCATTTATTTCACCACAATAGATAACTCATACACTGGGTCAGACCCAAAGCTGATGTGGGGTTGCAATGACTAAAGACAGATGTCTTCTGACTCCAGGTAAGACTGAGTTTTTAGCAGGCTGCAGGCAGATTTTATCTGCTCTCATAAATAGATTTATTTCCTCATGTAGCTTCTCCAGTCCATTCTGCCCTGTACATCAAGGATAGGGCAACCTGACTATGGAGTTTCTTGGTACAATGGAACTTGAAGAAAGCCAGCCTCATCACAGCTCAGCTATCCCATGGTTAAAAGCATCCTTTCCTCATTTCACCCTTTCAAAACACCTAAGGACCATGGCAACTGACTCCATAATAGCCAGGGGGCAAGAGAACAATGAAAGTATGTGATATATAGAAAATGAAGGAGTTGTCCATACATAAATCCTCTGGAAAGGAAGCTTTCAGGGTGGCACAGAGATTTACTGTGAAGGGCAGGAACGTTGGCACTTACAGAAATCAAAAGAGGTGAGCAGCGTCTGGTCAGTAAAGCAGCCAGGTGAAAGGTTGCTATTCAATCAACAGGATCTTATGTGCCAAAGGGAGGCCATCGTGCTGCCTTGATTGGGGGAAATATGACAGAATGAAATATGCCGGATCACTGCAGTCTTTGGAGTTTAAAGCAGTGAGGAAGATTCAAGTCAAGAAACATGAAACGTGTATATCCAATACAGGTTCCAACTTGAGGGGAGATGTGAGATTGTTAAAAGGTGAGATTCCTGTGCTTAAAAAGCTGGCGTACACACTGCAGACATGTGAGGTATCTGTACTTAAACCTGCCAGGCCATAATGCAAATAGTTATCCTGGTCATTCTCTGTCTGCCCACCCATATTTATCTCCAACTTTTCTTACCCTGATCCATTCTGTATGGGAGACCATTGCCTGAGCTCCTTTGGCTTCTGGCTTCCAGTTGAGATTGGACAATGGGAGGTGCTGGCAGTAAATTGGAAGGTAGGAGGATACAGAGATCAAGAACTGTTTTCCCTGCCCTCCCCTTTGCTTGGGGCCACTTTCTTGGCAGTGGCTACATCCTTCTGTGTCTACATCTCCTACCGCATGGGCCTTTTTCTCCAGGTTCCAACTCACACTGGCTCCAGTAATACTGTTCCCTCCCCTTGTCCCATAAGGCCTTGGGGTCATAGTGGTCTCCTGCTGTTGCTGGTCTCTGAGGGTCTCAACATTCCTCCTTGGTTGCCTTAACCCAGCCTGTTCTTCCTTGAGCAGTCCTTTCATTAAAGTCTTTAAAACCATCTGAGCTGGATTGTTTCCTGCCAGGATCCTGGCTAATACAGCAGCTTATCCATTCACTCATTTATTTTACAAGCATTTATCGAGGATCTCCCACTGACCAGGAACTATGCTGAGCAGAGGTAATTCAGAGGTAAATACAATTCATTCTACACCCTGCTAGGACATACATTTTAGTATGGAGGAGAGACAATAAACCAATAAGTATATAATATCATTTCAATCAGCATAAGGTAGTAGGAAGAAAATTAAATCAGGGCAATGAGATTTGAAAAGTGATAGAAATATGAAAGGGGCTGTTTTAGATAGGAAAATCAAGGAGGACCTCTAAGAATGTGACATTTCTGCAGAGAGTGAAATAAATTCAGGGAATAAGTCATGTAGATTATTTAGAGGACAGATTATTCCAGACAGGAATAATACAAGACCCTAAGGTGTCTAACAATAAAGCCAGTTATGGCGTGAGCAAGGTGAGTAAATGAGGTGGGAGAGATACGAAGGGGGTAAATCATGTGTGGTCCTATAGAACCTCAAGTTTTATTCTTATTATAATGAAAATCCATTGAAAGATTTGAACAGGACAGTGATGTCCTCTGGCTTATATTTTAGAAAGAATACTCTGACTCTTCTAGGGAGAATTGGCTGCTTGAGGCAAGGGTGGATGTTTGGAAAATATTCAGTGGTTCAGGCAAGAGATGACAAAAGTGACGAGAAGTGCTCATATTCAAAGGATATTTTGAAGGAAGGGCCAGCAGAGTTTGCAATGCATTGGATGCAAGGGTGTGGGAAAAATAGACCAGAGTTGGCAAACTCCCACCCTCAGGCCAAATCCACCCCTCCATCTGCTTTAGTATATAGTTTTTATGGAACATAGTCATGCCTACTGCTTTACTATTGTCTATGGCTGCTTTCCTGCTACAGTAGCAGAGCTGAATACTTGTGACAGAGAGGTTATGGCCTGCAAAGCCTAAAATAAAAGGACTGTCTGGCCTTTTATAGATAATTTTGCTGGTCCCGAGACAGGAACAATCAAGAACAGCTCCTGTGTTTTGGGCCTGAGCAGCTGTGTGAATGACAATACCGTATGTTAGGACGGTGAGACCTGCAGGAAGGGCACTTTGCCCTGGAGGAATCAAAGCCTGATTTTCTCACAAGGCACATTTCAGAAGTTTATTCAACACCCAATCAAAGACATAGTGTAGGCAATTAGAAGTAGAGTTTGGCATTAAGAGAAGAAATCAGAGCTGGAGATAAAAATGTGGAAGTCATCAACACATTGGAGGAATTTAAAGTCATGGAGTCATATATAATTGCTTAGAGCAAAGGTTCCCAAACTTTCTTGGTTCACAGAAACTTTCTTTGTTCACTGGAGTCTCAGTAATCTTTTTTTGCAGAACTTCTACACCAAAAGAAAACACCCAGCAATTCTGCTTACCAAGTAGTTTAGTCATCTGAGTAAGTATTTTTACTGTAGTAGCCATTTAAAAAAGGTAATACACATCACTAAAAGACAAAATTATATTTTCCTTTCATTCCTAAGTAACCATAAATACTTGGTAACTGGAAGCATGCCCATGTTGGGCACTGTACAACTTCTCAAACCTTGGAATCAGATTGAATACTGCTGCCCTCATTTTCTTCTTCACACTGATTTTCATACAATATTTGCTTTTTATCACAACCACCCCCCAAAACCGACTTTCACAAAAGGTTAGAGCTATGAACTACCTCAAACTAGTTGTTTGTATAGAGGCTGCCACATGTTAAGATTCATCATGTTTCCTTCCAAAACTTTAAATATCCCATAGTCTCCCTGTAAGTTTGCACAGTATACCCAAGACACCCTACTTTGGGAGCCACAGACCTATGGTGTAAGTGTGGTTAGAGAACAGAAGAGATCTGAGAAAGTGAAATAGGAGGAAAGCCAAGAAGTATCCTGAAAGTCAAGTAAAAAAAAAAAATGTCTCAGGGCACCTGGGTGGCTTGGTAGATTAAGCATCTAACTCTTGATATCAGCTCAGGTCATAATCTTATGGTTCTGGGATTGAGCCCTTCATCAGGCTTTGCACTCATTGGAGAGTCTGTTTGAGGATTCTCTCTCTCCCTTTGCCCCTCCCCTGGCTCACGCACATGTACTCTCTCAGTTTCTGAAATAAAAAAATAAATCCTTTTTTTAAAAAATCCCTCTTTTTAAAAAAAAGTGTCTCAAACAAGGACTAACTTTAGGAAAAGTAATAAGATAATGTGTGAGGGATATCTGGAGAGTGAGATCAGAAGATAGCTGTATAGGAATTTCTAGCACTTGTCTCCCCCTAGAAGCACCAATTTGAACAACTATCCTCACTTGGAAATACCTTCACCAGGACTAAGGAGACTCCGTCAGGGATTACAGCAACTGGGTAGAGCCCAGGAATAAGAAAACACATTGAAGATAGTAGGAAAGACAGTTTCCCATTATTCTCATCATCTTTCCCTCAAACACAGGTAGCCCAGCATGAAGATAGACACCCTCCCTGTGGGAGAAAAGGTGAAGTGAGCACCCAGCTACTTCATGGACCCAAGGAACAGGCCCATGCCAACACAAGGCAGACTCTGTGGCCCCACATGGTTCCCATGGCCCCACATGGCTCCTGGGGCCCCAGGCTCTTGGCTGGCTCCTGCAAACCCAGGTTCCAGGGGCATCCTGTGAACCTAGGCCCTTGGCCCACCCCAGTGCCAGGAAGACCCTGTGGCTTCAGGCCTCCCTGCCCTCCCCAGCACCTAACCAGTCCACGTAGACAGACCTAGACTCCAGACCAGCTCCCACAAACCCAGGTTCCTGGTCATCCCAGCATTAGGACTGCTCCCAGAGCCCTAACATCAATAACCATCAAGGAAATGGAAATCAGAACTAAAATGAGATACCACCTCGCACCTGTTGGAAGAGCTAGTCTCAAAAAGACAAGAAATAACAAATGCTGTCAAGGATGTGGAGAAAAGGGAACCCTTGTGCACTCTTGGAGGGAATGTAAATAGGTACAGCTAGTATGGAAAACCTCCACCATAGGGGTTTCTCAAAAAATTAAAAATAGAACTACCATATGGTAGCAATTCTGGATATATATACAAAGGAAATGAAATCACTATCTCAAAGAGATGTCTACATTCTCATGTTTATTGCAGAATTATTCACATTAACCATGATATGGAAATAAGTGTCCATTGAAGGATGAATGGATAAAGAAAATATGATTTGATATATATGCATACATATGTATATATATATATATAATGAAATATCATTCAGCCATTAAAAGGAAAGAAATCCTGCCATTTGCACCAACATGGATGAAACTTGAGAGCTTTATGCTAAGTGAAGTAAGTCAGACAGAGAAAGACAAACACGGTATGATCCCACTTACATGTGGAATCTAAAAAGACTAAACTTAAAGAAACAAATAGTAGAATGGTGGTTACCAGGGGCCAGGAATAGGGGGAAGGGAGAACTGTTGGTCAATAGGTACAAACTTCCGGTTACAAGAAGAATAAATTCTGGGTATATATCTGAAGGAAATGAAATCCCTATCTCAAACAGGTATCTGAATGCCCATGTTCATTGCAGGATTATTCACACTTACCAATATATGGAAACAACCAAAGTGTCTGTCAACAGCTGAATGGATAAAGATGTGGTATATACATAATGGAATATTATTAAGCCATAAAAAGAAGGAAATCTTGCCTTTTACAAAAATATGGATGGACCTTAAGGACTTTATGCTAAGTGAAATAAGTCAGACAGAGAAAGACAAATATTGCATGTTCTCACTAATATGTAGAATCTAAAAAAGTTGAACTCCTAGAAATAGAGAGTAGAATGGTGGTTGCCAGGGACTGGGGGCTGGAGGGAGATGGGGAAAACGGGGAGACGGTTGAAAGGTACAAACTCCTAGCCATAAGACGGATAATTTCTGGTGATCTAATGCACAGCCTGGTGACTATAATTAACAATATTGAATCATAGATTGGAAGTTGTGAAGAGAGTAGATCTTAACATTCTCACCACAAAACAAGTTTAGTTATGTGACATGTTGGAAGTTTCAGATAACCTTATTGTGGTGATAATTTTACTATATATATATATATATATATATATGTATAAAATCATCATCATGGTATACGTCTTAAACTTACACAGTGTTCCAAGCCAGTTACATCTTAATAAAGCTGGAAAAGAGGAAAAAAAACAAACAAAAAAAGGGCAAGGCCACTGGCTTTGGCCACAGGTACATGACTGGTAAGCCTGATGTGAGGAGTTTCAATGGAGTAATACAGATAAAGGGTTAAATTACCAAGGGAGATGTTCAGAACGTAAGCACTAGAGAAATTTAGTGAGGATGTTCCTATGAGTTGGCAAGGACTGTATAGTCAGTCCATAAGAAGCACATGGGACTCAGTACTGGCCTTAGAGGATGGGGGAGGGGCAGGGAAGGGAAGAGAGTGTATTTCAGGAAGGAGGAACAGCATGAGCAAAAGTACATAAGCAGGAAAGAGCAGGTCATGTTTGGAAGATAGTGAAAAGAACAATCTGGCTGGAGCAGAGGATTTGGGCAGTTGAAGAGTGGAAACATTGTCCTGAATGCCACCATCCTGGAGTGAGCACTGGGTAGAGGAAGTGGGTTTGAGACAAGGACCTCAAATGTGCTTTGTGTCCAAAATACAGCACTAAGAATGCTTTGATGCGACATCGTCTCTTCCTTGGTAAGTTTTAGAGTCCAGTGGCTCATCCAGTTCTCTTCGGGGCACAAAGCAGTGACTGAAATTCCAGGTAATACTCCCACCTCCCAAGCCCACCCCCTGCCATTCTCACCCACTCTGTGATTGTGAAGCTGCCCAGTCAGCAGGGAGCAGGGCAGAGAGATCTGGAGCATTCTTCAAAGATGGACCTGGAGACCTCTGAGAATTGTCAGAAGTGATTTCACCCACAAAATGATTGCACAAAGAGGAGGACGGAACAACAAAGCCTCCTAGAAAGGCTGATTCTCAAAGTTGTCCAGATGCCCTCACTGGGCTTCCATTGCTCCCAAGCTACTGTACCTCTCTGGCTTTCAAGGTGGCTCATAAACAGGACACAGGGTAAACCACATGTCAGATTGGAGAGTACCAGTGGTTTCCTGCATCTTGTGGCTGACTCCAGGAACGAGCAGTGTTTGAGCATGTCTCTTGTGCAGAAGAGAGGGTCAGGGGTCTCCGCCACTGGACAGGGAATTGCTACTTCCATTTTATTCTTGGTGCTGCTCTCACCAGGACCTGGAGGACAGGAGTGAGGTTGCCATGGAGACAAGTAGATTTGTTCCACCCTTCACGAATGAAGGTCACCTTTCCCTCTGTCTCCTGTGTACATGATCCCTGGGACTCCTTGATATTATCTGCTCCCTTTATTTTCCCTTCTCTGATCCTACTTTTGTAGGTTGTTAATAGAGCTCAGCAAATTTAAAGACCTCCTTCCAAATTTGATTTATTTAATAAGGATTTCATTTACTCACTCAGCAAGCATTTATCAAAGGATGTCAGAGTTCGAGCTCACAGGACTTCAATGATCACCTTGTCCAACCCTCTCATTTTACAGATAAAGAATCTAAAATTCAGAACAGGTCAGTGACTTGCTGGGAGTCATACTGCTATTTTTATTGCATAACTGGGGTTAGAATATGGGTCTCTGCAGCCCCTATTTGTGCTCTCTGTTGCAATGAGGAGCTCAATCAGACCCTATCTCATCCCATCTGTTACTTAGGTGTCCTTGACCCATAGAAAGGCTGTGATTACTCTATAAGGTGACATCTTATTTAGGAAACAAATAATATTACTGGTACTACACTAGACTATTTCTGGAAATCACATTATTTTATTATTGAATATTTTAAATTCTTAAAAATGTAAATTCCAAGATATTTAAATTATTTAAATGTTAATTTTAATTATTAAATATTTTCCTGCATCTTTCCCCCCATTATTTCTGAGATTCCCCAAAAGGGCAGCTCCCATAAGTCCACAACATCATCTGGTAGTTGCCGTCTCCATACAGCAACCATTCTGTTCTTCATCTCCACCACAGCTCCCTCTTGTTCATGTCCACTGTCCACTAGCTTTGTGGGGAAGCCTCTCTGCTGTCTCTACCCACCAAGAGAATGTCCATATTCATACCAAGGATGCCAGCTCTGAGGATTGCCAAGCTTCTCGCCCTTAGTGCTCCCAAACATGATTGATTTCCATGCAGTGGGAGAGTGAATGGGAGTGAATGACCTCTTTTACAATTCTTCATTTACTTATCCTTTTATTTATTCCTTCAGTCAGATATTTATGGGGTACCTACTATGTACCTACTATGCTAAACACTAGGAAGGCAGAACAGTGGAGTGTTTAAGAACATGGACTCTGGGGCCAGTTAGCCTGGATTTGAATACGGGCTCCATTATTTTATGAACCATCTGACCTCAGGAGAATGACTTAGCTGATGTGTGTCTGTTTTCCCAACTATAAAAAGTGGAGGCAAAAAAGCAAGTGTCACCTTACAGAATCTTGGTGAGGATTAAATGAATGAATATGTGTAATTTTCTAAGAACAGTATGTATGTGGCATAGAGTAAGTACTCAATAATGGTAGTTGTTATCATAGAGGACTCAGCAGTGAACAAGATTGACATCATCTCCAAATCAAATTTATCATCTAGCAAATAATGGGAAACAATTTGCCACCTGAGTCTCAAAGAAACTCTGTGTGTTTCCAGAATATTATTCAATCTAAAAAATATTTCTAGTTTTGCCAGTATCTCTCTCATCTAACCACAGAGGCTCAAATCCAGGTCAAAGGGCCTATATCAGTTAGAATTCTATCAGGAAAAAAATGGCAGTAAAAATAGTCAATTGAGGACAATTTCATAAAGGGCTATTTCCAAAGGTATAAGCAGAGTTTTCAGAAATTGTCAGGCATGGAGCCTGACAGAGCTTAACCTTCTCTGAGGTTAGCAACAGAAGGGAGCTGTTATTTCTCAGGCCTAAAGAGATAAGAATAAAAAGTTACAGGAACAAGGGAAAGTACAACTAACAGAAGCTTTGCGTGGAGCATTGGGTCAAGGATTCAATCGATCCATGGTGATCAGGCAGGAAAGGACCCAGAGAATATGTACCTTGACTTCACTATATCTACCTTCTGACATCCTTCTGGGGCCTCCCATTGACCGAACCCAACACAAAGCCAAGGGTAGAGAGCCTGTTGATACATCCAGTGGATGTCAGTCTCCTAAAGAACAGAGCAGTATAAAGAGGGCAGAGAGTGAATTTGAAGGGTAACATGGAAGGTAATCAGTTCTAAATCAAACCAGTAACAGATGCTATACCATCCCTCCACTCTTCACCCTCATGAATCTCTCTTCTCCAAGTTCAAAAAAAAATTTTTAAACACCTACATATATCAAAACATGTAAATAGGGAGGGGGTTAGATGCAATGACTGGGCCCAGCACAGGCAGCTCAAATGTCTTTATACACCTTAATTATGGTATGTGTCTTGGGAAAAGATTTTAAATTCAAGGAAAAAAACAGTGAAGGTGACCCAATAGAGGTTACAGGTTTTATTCAGACTATGCATATCAAAGAGCACCTCAAAATTAGGTAACTCCCTGAGCTGAAGCAGGATTGGAGAAGAGGGGGGTACAGGACTTTGGTATTGTCCCCGGTTGCAATTTTATTTTTCTCTATCTGATGCAAAGCTTGAGGTTGGAATGGCTGGGATAGGTTGGTTTTCATGCCTCTTTCTTGAAATCACTGGCACATCTCATTTTGGCAGCTGATGGAACAGTTCTTTCCAGAGTTGGTCTTTGTAAGCCTTGATGGTTGTCTTTAAGTTGCCTAATGTCAGTCAAGTTTCAGGGGAGTGGAAGATAGAAAAGGAAAAATAATGGAAAAGAGAGGGAAAAAGGAAAAGAGGCAAAGGTCTAAGCAAAGAAAACTGGGGTCTGCTCTAATTCTTTTATAGTTCCTTCTCTTGGCCAACATAAATAATGTTCATCTCCACGCAAATCTTTTGGGAGAAAACACAAAATTACAGAGATGGATAAGGTTCAGGAATTGAGTCAAGTAGCCTCTCGTAGTGAGTTGGAGGACAGTTTGTTCTTTGGTCTCCTGTCTTTAATCATAGTTTGGATCATCCATTTGGACAGGACAGGGCTGCTGGTCTTGATTAGATACGATTGGATGCCCTTGAGGAGGGGTACTCTTTTCAGAAAAAAAAGAAAATAATCACTAGCCCTTGGAGAGAAGTGTATCCCAAGGACTGTATCTCTGTTGCGAATACCCAGGGGTAAAAGTCCCTTCTGCAGTCACCAGACAATGATCCATAGGTCCTAGAGGACAGGACTACCTCATTCACTCGACAAATGTTTTGATTGGCTTCACAGATGTTTATTGCATGAAAGGACATCAGAAAGTTTGTGAGGGGTGTGTGTGTGTGTGTGTGCGCGCGCGCGCGCGCACGCGCACGTGCGCAAAAATCATCATTTTGACAGCTGTACAAATACATTCCTCAGATGCCGAGACAATGTCAAACGCCAGTCAGTGATGGACAACAGCCTCTGGAATTCAGGCATTTCATGAGCAAGTGCTTTAATACTTTGGTGACATTGTTGGTGGCATGGGTTACCTCACAAATGACAGCATAAAAAACTCTTGCATTGCATTAAAATCTTCAGAAGCCCACAGGTTCGCTCCTTCAGTGATAATGTCAGCGTAAGACCTGCTGCAGGTGGCAGTGAACATATCTAGATTGTTTCTGAGTCTTTTAGCTTCCTCACACAGCTCCTTTTCGTCACTTACTGAAAAATGAATGTTTTGCAAAGAGGGGTGCTAGTCCTCAATCATGGATTATTCTTCTGGTTTGGGAGCAAGAATTTGACTGCTGACCCAAAGAGGTGATAAACTCAAATAGATGAGAGAATATGGTTCTGTCCAATTGCTTATTGGCCAAAACAAATAAGCAGTGAAGACACACACACACACACACACACACACACACACACACACGTTTGAATCCCTTGGGACTCTTTCCTGGGTAAAGCTGGCCCATTGACATTCACCCCCTTAAATTGGGCCTGGCAGGTTTTGTTACAATAGCTCAGGGCCCATGAACTGAGGATTAGGAACAAATATTTCCTTTCAAAAGAAACGGGTTCCCCCTCTTCAGGGAGTCTTCTAGGTAGGGTGTGCTAACCTTGGAGATTTGTTGGAGACCCAGTTTGCATGGGACCTTGTCCCAAATGCCAACAGTAATGACAGACAGATTTTCTTCTGTGTAGGAAATAGGTACTTCTAAAATGGCAATGGAACTAATGGGAATGATGATCAGAGTCAACAATCATAGGTAACATTAGCTTCAAAAGTAGAAGGCTGACCCAGAAAAATGCCAAAGACTGGGGATATTGAAGGAGGAAGGTAAAGGGTAGAGAGGGAGAAAGAAAAAGAAAGATACAGGGAAGGAGAAATAGCAGAGCAAGGCTAACAGTTGAAGATTCTTCTGCATATTCAGAGGTTAGAGATAAAGACTGAGAAACAAGGCTGGCATGAAAAGGGAGATGATAAAATTGGGACAGGATTGTTCTGTCATCTCGGGCAGAAGCTGTCCACTATCCAAGATCATCTGCTTATACCACGTTTCTTGGGAAATTTGTCTCCTTTGGTCCTCATCTGCTTCAGAAGAGTTTCAGGAAACTCTCAGTTTTAAGTCTCCAGTTAAGGGAGAAGACTGAACTGAGATGTATTACTAAGCAGTGTATTGAATTTGGAGGTGTAAAGGGAAACGTGGTTGCTGTATAAGACTCATAGCCCTCAAGTCTCGTATAAAGCAGAAGACAGGAGTGCTACAGGGACAGGTACAAGAAATGAGTAAATCTGCAACAGTGGGTTATAGTCCCTCCTGTGCTTTGGGCTTAAGAGATACTGGGGCAATTTAGAAAGAGGCATTATGGGATCTCCTAAGGCGCTAGAGTCTTTCTTTCTCCCGAATTTGTAGATGATGAAACCCAGAGGACATCAGGTACTAAGAAAAGTAAATCAGAAAAATGAGTTAATTCTAAGGAAGAAGAGAGGTGGGGAAATAAGAGTGTAGGGTAATCGAGGAAAGCCATCATGCGAGGGCATATTGGGTCATCCCAGTCGGAGAGGCCAAGAGAAAGTCCTGGTGAGCCCTTAATACTGGCTCCTTACTGGGGCAAAAGGTCCCACTCCTGATAGGTTGGGGGCCAGGGGAGGATGGAAAGACTGAGGAAAAAAGCATGTTGACAACTTAAGGGTCCCAAGGAGACAGGAAACTGCTATATTTGTGGAAGGCCCTTTATTTCCCTCAAGCTATTTAAACTATACTGTCATAAATTCATGGTATGAGCTTTTCTCTTTTTTATGATATTATCTGCAAAACGCTAAGTGTTGTAACTCATGGAAAGGTGTGGCCTTTTCTTATGTCAGCCTATTTTATGCTTTGGAACAGCATCTGATATTTCAGGCTTAGGATGCATAATAAAAAGGCGCTGATCACAGACGAGGGGTGGCCTAATCAGTTCCTAGAGTTAAAGACAGATTCACCACATGCTTGTTGACAGGACTAGGTTATTCCCCAGTCAATGAGGGCAGAGGTGTGGGGGGCGGGGGAACCTTCAGGAATCACCTTTAAAAGACTCTCCTAACTCTAGGGCTTTGGCATATTTGGAGGAAGTGTGTTATTTCTATGAGAGTTAGCTATATCCTCATTTATGGTGGCCATTTGGCCTTGTCGACCCAGGTTCTGTTACCCCTTGGTCCCACTAAAAGGTGTACTAACTGATATAGAGCAGGGTGCTCAGGAACATAAAGCCCCCCAAATTATCCTGAATTGCTCAATACATTTCTCTCTATTCTTTCAAGGATTTGGGAAATCTTTGACCTGCTATGGAACTCAGCCCCAAACTAGGTTGTGGTTCAGGGTATCAGATTTGGGTTGGGACCTTCTTGGAAAAGACCAGGTAAAGGTCTGGGTCTAAAGGTGAGAAGGAGGGATGCCTGGGTGGCTCAGTCAGTTAAGTGGCTACCTTTGGCTAAAGGTCATGATCCCAGGGTCCTGGCTCTCAATCCCAGGGATTGAGTCCTGGCATCCAGCTCCTTGCTCAGCAGGGAGCCTGCTTCTCCCTCTGCCTGCTCTGCCTGCTGCTCCCCCTGCTTGTGCTCTCTCTCTCTGATAAATAAATAAGTAAAATCTTTTAAAAAATTTAAAAATAAGGTGAGAAGGAGCTGAGGAAGGGCAGGAGGAAGAAAGGAGGGCAGGGATCAGGAAAGGAGGGAAGCCAGAGAGAATTGGGGTTATAAGAGACAGAAACAGCTAGACCAGAGGGTCAGTCTTTGTGTAGGAAGACAGTCTTTGTGTAGGAAGAAAGCTGAAGTTGTTTAAAAGAGACCTCCGTAGGTGGAAGTCTATCTGAATTGCTCTTTTTTTTCAGGGGCTTTTTCTTACACATTAAAGAAAACCACCCATTTTAAGTTAGCTACTTTTCTTTGGCTCCAAGGTATCATGCAAATATATATAAGTTCTGACTTATCTCAAGAGCCCCAACTTTGGAGCTCCTCATTGGAGTTCAATATAGTCTTTCCTGAAGTCCTATTACTTAAAGAGGAACCTAACAGTTAAGATCAGTGCGGCAGAACATATGACTCCTGGGGGTGGATGGAGTAGGGAGAGAAATGTTGGGTTTGTGTTTTCCATAATAAAAGAGATCCTAGATGGAAGAAGGGAGAAGCGCTTTATCCTACCTTAAGACTATCATTGAATTCTCTACTTGCCCAGAGAATCCCAAAATACTAAGGTAAATAGATGCAGCGACTTATCAGACAATAGGTTAACCTTGCAAAGAAACCCAAGCCTGAAACGTCATGCAACAAAGGAAAACTGAGCACAAGATTGAAGGAGGACCCAACAGAGGTCACCAAGAAGGGAGGAAGCAAGAGTTCCTCAGCATCTTCTCTCCATCTCTGAAACCTCGGAAGGATTCAGGGCTCATCTAGGCTCTGCATAAGTCATGGCATCCAACTGCCAAGGCAAAAAAAAAATAGTTAAATGATCCAAATAGAGATTGAGGACTTTATTCAACTGATATGCCTCAGGGAGTACCTCAAAATTAGGTAATACTCTTAATGGAAGTAGGATTGGAGTTGTCATAGGACAAGAAGAGAGAGCTCCGTGACTTTGGTCTTGTCCCAGGCTACAGTTTTCTTTATCTGTGATTGCTGCAAAGCTCACTGTTGCAAAGGTTGGGATGGAGTGATTTCCGTGCCTCTTTCTCAGGTCACAGAATTTCATTTTGGCAGCTGACATGAGTCTTTGGAAAGCTCTTTGTAAGCCTGGATTGTCTGTTGGCTATCTAACGCCAGTTAGGGCTCATGGGAGCAGGACTGGGAAAAGAAAAAAAGGCCAGCAGAGAAGGGGTGGGAGTGGAGTGAAGGGAACCAAGGCAAAAGTCTAAGCACAAAAAATTGGTGTCTGTTTTAATTTTTTACCATAGGAGGTAATAACCTGGGTTCATTTAGGGGCATGACCCAAGCAGGACATTTCTCCTTTAACCATTTGGTGATAATTGGGTTTGAGCCCGTGCTTTGTATCTAGGAAGCCCTTGGCAATAGCCCTCCCAAATAGAGCAAGAGTCCTTTGGCCGCTGCAGTAGCAGCTAAAGCAAACCCCTAATGGGCAGGTTTTCTATTACTGAAACTGAAGCCAACCAGGGAAAGGGAGGCAGAAAAACTTTTCGGACTACTTTTCTGGAACAATGCATTCCTGAACTATGCCCAGCCACACCCTTGCCCCACCCTGAGGCCCTGGCCACTCCTGAACATGGAATTCACACACAAGCCAACGGCCAAGTTCAGAGCTCAGGAACACCTGTGTCTATGAGGAAATGAGCTGGTCTGATCTCTTCCCTCTTCCCAGAGGCTACAAACATGAGAGGCTCACACAGTCTTGCATTTCCCTGCCCAGCAGCAGGACCCAGGCTGACTCATTGGCAAGCAAGCATTAAGCAGCTACTCTGGGCCAGCCTCAGTGAATACAAAAGTGAATAACACCAAACTATGAATAAACACTTGATAAATTTAGCTTTCCTCATACGTCTCTTTGCTCAGCAAAGAGCTCTCCCAGAATTGGCAGAATCCACCATTCACAGGATCTGAATATCAGATCATTGAGAAGTTCAGAGTCTTGAAGCTTTGTATCAGGATGGTAAGGTAAGGAGGAAATATAGGACCTGAGAGGTCCAACTTTCTAGCTGATTTTGACTGATTTCAGTCAAAATATCAGGGATTATCCTAGAAGCCACTGATGCAGCCCTAACTCCACACCTTCTTCATTTTATACTTGTTCTGGTTCCAATACTAGAAGGATAATTCTTTTTCTTTTTATATTTAATCTTGAAGTATCTTGGGTAAGAAAGGGCTTTGACACATTGGGGATTACAAAGTGCAAAACAAAGAGTATATTAGAACAGATGTGTGGGGTCATTTCCCTGGTCTAGCTCACCTATCCAGGAACATCACAAAGCTCATAACCTGTCTCCATGAGAGTAGCTCATGCAGAGCTTGGAAGCTCTCCATCTGCTTCCAAGACTAGGCCATACCTGCCAAAGATTCTTTACCCCTTGCCTCTGATGGGGTTCCTAGAAGCAGTGGCTGACACAGGAATTTCTGTGGAAGTGATGTATTGAAGAAGGGCCCTAGGCAGGGGATGTGGTGTGGTTAGCAAGAGTGTGACCTCAGCAGGAGACTGGCTTTAGCCTGATCCCACAGGGCAGCTCTTGGCACACTGATCGCACCTTTGTATGTTACTGGCCAACGTCTGCTGTAGGCAAAGGGGCATGAAGATTGCCGGGCAATCTAGAGAAGAAGGCATCTGTAAGTTATCAGCTAACAATTGCAGCAGCTGGAATATGAGTGTAAGGGCAAGAAAAAAGAATCCGGGTGAGGCATCAGCAGTCTCCTCTACCACTCCTCCCATCACTATCTTCTAAATCAGGAGTCAGCAAACTTTCCATAAAGGGCCAAGTTGTGAATAGTTTAAGCTTTTGCCATATGGTCCCTGTCAGCTCTATCATCGTAGCACAAAAGTAGCCATAGACAAAATGTAAATGAATGGACAAGATTACGTTCCCATAAAATCTTATTTACAAAAACAGGCTACTGGGTCTTCTACCTGCCCTCTTGGAAACAAACAGGGATCTTGGTCTGCCACTGGCATTGGGTATGAGAGACAGATGTGGCCTGTGGTGGAAAATACTGGGCTTCTAACCCCAGCCCTGTCTCTCCCCAGCTTTGGGTCTTTCACATATCGGTGCCAAAAACCCAATTCAAATGAACTCAGGGAAAATAGAGTAGAGGAAAGGAGTACTTAGTGACTCAGGTAATCTAACCATGGGCGGGCTGGCCTCAGGAACGACAGTTCTAAGACATCAAACTCTTTAGGGCCTGCCCTCTACTTATTCAACATTTTGGCTTTGGTTTCTTCTACTAACAGTAGACTTGATTTCTTTTTTTTTAATTAATTTGTTTATTTGGGGGGGCATGGGAGCGGGATACAGAGAAAGAGAGAGGGAGAGAATCCTAAGTAGAGTACCCACTGAACACAGAGTCCAACACAGGGCTCAATCTCTCAACCCTGAAATCATGACCTGAGCTGAAATCTAGAGTCAGACACTTAACCTACTCAGCCACTCGGGGTCACCTCAACAAACTTGATTTCTGCACCAGGGAACATGGCCTCAGGCAGTTCTGGATTCAAGTATGAATGACCCTAACCCTGGAAAGGAAAGAGTATCTTCTCTAGCTTGAGTGAGGTAAGAAAATCAGTGGAAGAAAATTGGATCATTCACCCTCCTTCCCATCTCCATGACCAGGATGATAGATAGGGTCTGACACAAGATAGGTGTTAAGGAAAGCCTAGATCAGGCCATTGGGGAATCATTTTGACCCAGAATCTGCATGAATTATGTCAATACAATAACTTGTGGAGCCTCAGTTTCTTCTCCTTCCTCTCTGCCTATTATAAGATTTCAGTACTTGACAAATATTTTTGAGCACATACTATGTACCAGGTATTGTGCTAGTTGGGTAGTGTTTAATTTGTATGAATAAGACAGAA
The DNA here is from genome assembly GCA_004024625.1 of Mellivora capensis. NCBI lineage: Eukaryota > Metazoa > Chordata > Mammalia > Carnivora > Mustelidae > Mellivora > Mellivora capensis. The sequence continues at coordinate 90,889 of PISX010005306.1, forward strand.
ATATCTCTGTCTTCACTTACATTCCTACAAGTGACCTTTGCAAAACCTAAAACAGCAGACCCAGATCTTGGTTCCAGTGGTTTGAGAATCACAAAACAAGGTATGTGGCTCTAAAGAATAGTCCCCATTTTACTGTTTCCACTTCTTTTCCCTTCATTGTCTCTATCCTATTGCATTGTCCTCCATCATGCCATGGAACCACCCTGGAAAAGGTCACCAGGTACTTCCTTATTGCCAAAATAAATGCATTTTTGTCCTCAATTGCATTGAATTTGGATGCAGTTGAAGTTGTTGTCTACTGCCTATGTTCTGCAACTGTCCTTAGAAGGCAGTTACTCTTCTGGTTCTCCTCCTAGATACTTGAATGAGAGGTCAGTTAATGACGCTTTAAAATGTTTACTTTCTATGCTTTTTAAAAATAAATATGAGGTTTTATACTGAAAACCTAATCTTTAAAATGAAGTAACTTAAGTTAAATAAGGTTAATCAAAAAGTTAAAAAGTCTTAGGAGTCAAGAGAAATGGTTTTTAAGATTTTATTCATTTATCTGAGAGAGAGAGAGAGAGAGAGCGCGCGCGCGCACGCGCGCAGAAGCAAGGGGAGTGGCAAGCAGAGGCATGAGGTTCCCGCCCCATGCAAGGCTCGATCCCAGGACACTGGAATCATAACCCAAGCCGGAGGCAGATGCTTAACCGACTGAGCCACCCAGGTGCCCCAGAAATGGGTTTTAAATCCAACCCTAAATCTATCTAGCTAACAGGATAAATTCTGCACATTTCATTGACTCAAGAAGAGGGAATATTGCTAGATTCAATTTATTAAACATGGACTATACATTCTCTGCACCAGATATGTAATACTAGGCATGAAAGGTATCAAGATGATGAAGAGTCTGCCAAGAACTTTCACAAAGAGTATTGGCGGAGGGGCTGGGAAGCTTCTGTAGGTGAAATCATTGTCTTGAAGGATGAGCAAGTGTTTTGCAGACAAACCAGGTCGCATGCCAGACAGGGCCAGGGCAGGTGTATCAGAAAACAAAGAAAAGTTGGTGCTGGGAGTCCTGACGAGGTCCTCATGACTGAATTGTGAAGTTTAAGGGTGGGGACGGAGGGTCCAAGATAAGGCCAGAAGGAAGAGAGGAGTCCAATCAAGGAAGGAAAAGTGAAATTTGAAATTTCGTGGAGGCCATAGGGGGGCAGTAGAGCTGGGGGTCCCTTAATCTAGACTGTTATATGGTGGACCATCTTTTTACATGGGTTATCTACTTCAATTTCTACTGGGTTGCCTATCTTTTTCTTATGAATTGGTAAGGCTTTATACAATCTGGATCTTAATAATTTGCCTGCCTTCCAACATTGCAAATCTTTTCTCTTAGTTTCTCACTCATTTTTTTTATGCTTGCTTATGTGTCTTTGCCATACAGAAGGTCTGTAGTTTCATGTAGATACATGGTCTTTTACTTTAATGAATTCAGAGAATTAATATTGTATCTTAAAAAAAAATCCCTCTCCATTTTAAATGTGAAAAATATTCTCTTGTCTAATTTTATAGTTTTGTTTTTATGGTTAGCTCTTTATTCTAGCTGGAGAATTATTTTTGTGCATGCTGTAAGGTAGATATCTAACTTTTTCTCTAAAGAAAGAACCATCTTTCACAATACCATTTATTGTACTATTATTTTTCACAGTAGGAAATGCCAGCTTAATCACATTCTAAGTATTCCAGATTTCCCTATGTGCATTAATTTATATCTGTAAATATGTATAAAATTGAAAACCACCAAAACTTCAGTTAGAAAATGGTCAAAAGACATAAACAGACAATTCATAGAGAAAACATTTGACTCACCTCCAACCTCAATAGAAACATAAAGTACTGATTAAAATATGAAATAAAATAGTTTATTTTGAAATCAGCAGAATGTCATGCTAGTAATTAAAAATAAGCCAGTTAGTAAAGGTCCATTTTAATGAACATTCTCATTCTCTGCTGATGAGACTGTAAATTGGTGCAATCTTTCTGTCCCTAAAGCATTAATTCTCATTAGCACAAATCATCCTTTAGCAGTGCATTCTAAAGAAACAGTCAGAGATTCAGTAAAGGATTTATATAAAGGATGTTCACCACAGTTATACTTAAAACCATGACAAATTTAAAGCAACCTAAATGTTGAACAATACAGCTTAGTTAAATTAATTATGGTACAAGCATATGAGAGAATATTATGATTTTACAGCTCTATTTTTATAATCGGTTTATCAGTAAAGAAAATGTTTTTACATGACTCGGTATCCTTTCATTAATAACAAGTCTTGCCAAGTTAATTTCATTTCTTCTTTAAAGGAAGGGAAAATCAGACTAATATGTAAGTGGAATTCAACACATTTAAAGGGTGTTTAGAACCCCTAATATACATGTATAGAATTCCTGGTACACTTGATGGGTTATAGTTGCCTGGTATTAGATATATAGATGTAAATAAAATGTAATCCCTGGCCTCAAGAGTTCATAATACAAAGATAGAAGATAACAAACAAATGGAAAATAATAACGCAATATTGTAAATGCAAGAGTACTCAGGCTCATCCCATAAAAGAACACAGAAATGGATATGAACTCAATCCAAAGGCAACAGGGCAGAATGACATAGAACTAGTGTATCTGGATTTCTGCAAGATGTTTCAGAAGTACTCTCCCATTCTCTGTATGGATCTCAATGGAAGATACTGGAAGGATAGCAAATCAATTTGATAGGTCCATTGCAAAATTGTATCTGATAATCACTCTCTATTAGCATACTTCAGGATGCTGGACTTGATCTTTCTGGTTCTTTCAAAAATGTTTTAAATTATTTGAATGAAGACACAAAATATATGCTTTAAGCATTTATAAATGACTCGAGGATAGGAGGAATAGTTAACATAAAAGATGAGGGCAGCAAGAGTCAAGAACCACCTGGCAAAGCTTAATGATGGACTTCACTGATAGGATGAGAATTAACCAGAATGCAAAGTCCCACATTTAATTCAAAGAGTGGGTTAGCCTAGAATAGGTAGCATTTTATATTTTAGAAGACCACGGGAGTCTCAACGTCATACTGGAAATCCTAGCTAATGCAACAAAACAAAAGGAAATAAAAGGTTTACAAATTGGGAAGAAAGTGGGCGCCTGGGTGGTTCAGTGGGTTAAAGCCTCTGCCTTCGGCTCAGGTCATGATCTCAGTGTCCTGGGATCGAGCCCCACATCAGGCTCTCTGCTCAGCAGGGAGCCTGCTTCTTCCTCTCTCACTGCCTGCTTCTCTGCCTACTTGTGATCTCTGTCTGTCAAATTACAAAAAAAATCTAAAAAATAAAAATTAAATTAAAAAAAACAAATTGGGAAGAAAGAAATAAAATGATCTTTGTTCACAGATAACATGATCATCTATGTAGAAAGTCTGAAAGAATCAACAAAAAAAACCTTCTGGAACTAATTAATAACCAGCTACAGTAGAGTGGTAAGATAGAAGGTTAATATACAAAAGTCAATAACTTTCCTGCATACCAAAAAATAACAAGTGGAATTTGAAATTAAAAATACAGTACCATTTCCATTCATACTCCAAAAAATGAAGTGCTTAGTTATAAATCTAACAAAATATGCACATGATATATATGAGGAAAACTACAGAACTCTGATAAATGAAATCAAAAAAAGAATTAATGCAGTAATATTATAAGTAAATGGAGAAATATTCTATACTCATGGGTAGGAAGATTCAATATTGTCAAGATGCCAGTTATTCCCAATTTGATCTGTTGATTCAATGCAATCACAATCAAAATCCCAGAAAGTTATTTTGTGGAAATCAACAAACGAATTCTAAAGTTTATACGAAGAGGCAAAAGACCCAGGAGAGCTAACACAATATTGAAGGAGAAAACAAATTTGGAAGGCTGACACTACTCAAATTCAAGACTTACTACAAAGCCACACTACACAAGATAGTGTGTTATTAGCAAAAGAATAGATAAGTAAATCAAAGGAACAAAATAGAGAGCCCAGAAATAGACCTACATAAATATAATCAACTGGTCTTTGACAAAGGAGCAAAGGCGAGTCAAGGGAGCAAAAATAGTCTTTTCAACAAACGATGCTGAAACAACTGTATATTCACATGAAAAAAAATCAGTCTAAGCACAGACCTTATACTCTTCACAAAAATTAACATAAAATGGATCATAGACTTACATGTAAAATGCAATATGGTAGAGTAGCAAGATAAACCTCTAGAAAATAACATAGAAAAAAAATCTAGATGACCTGAGTTTGGCAATAACCCTTTAGATGTAACACCAAAGGCATGACCCATAAAAGAAATAATTAATAAGCTGGACTTAATTAAAAATATCACTTCTGCTCTGAGAAGAACACGGTCAAGAGAATGAAAAGACAAGCCACAGACTAAGAAAGGATATTTGTAAAAGACATATCAGATAAAGGACTGTTATCCAAAATATGCAAAGAACTCTTAAAATTCAACAGTAAGAACACAAACAACCCAATTAAAAACTGGGCTAGGGGCGCCTGGGTGGCTCAGTGGGTTAAAGCTTCTGCCTTCGGCTCAGGTCATGATCTCAGGGTCCTGGGATTGAGCCCAGCATCGGGCTCTCTGCTCAGCAGGGACCCTGCTTCCCTTCCTCTCTCTCTGCCTGCCTCTCTAACTACTTGTGATCTCTGTCTGTCAAATAAATAAGTAAATCTTTAAAAAAAATAAAATAAAAAATAAAAACTGGGCTAAAGATCCTAACCAACAGCTCAACAAAGAAGATATATAGATGGTAATTAAGCATATGAAAAGATGTTTCGTGTCATATGTCATCAAGAAAATAAAAATTAAAACAACAATGAGATATCACTACACAGCTATTAGACTGGCCAAACTCTAGAACACTGACAATACCCGATGCTGGCAAGGATGTGGAACAACAGAAACTCACATTCATTGCTGCTGATAATGCAAATGGTACAACCACTTTGGAAGACAGCTTGGTGGTTTCTTACAAAGCTAAACATACTTTTACCAAATGATCTAGCAATCATGCTTCTGGGTACTTACCCAAAGGAGTTAAAAACCAACAAAAACATGCACATGGATATTCATGCCAAAACTTGGAAGCAACAAAGATGTCCTTCAATAGGATAGGAGACAAATAAACTGGTACATGCAAGCAGTGGAATATTATTCACCACTAAAAATAAATGAGCTACCAAGCCATGAAAAGACATGTGGAAACTTAAATGCATACACTAAGTGAAAGAAGCCCATCTGAAGAGGCTACGTATTATAGAATTCCAACTATATGACATCCTGGGAAAAGAAAAACTATGGGAACAGTAAAAAAAAAAAATCAGTGGTTGCCAGGGGTTCGGGGGAAGAAAAGGTGAATAGGCAGAACTCAGAGGATTTTCAGGGCACTGAAACCACCCTGTAATCACTATACTATACTGTACTGTACTATAATGGTGGATCATGTCATTATACACTCGTTCAAATCTATAGAATATACACCAAGAGCAAACCCTAATGTAGACCATGGGCTCTGGATGATGATGATGTATCATCATGACAAATGCACCATTCTGATGGGGGGGGTGTTGATAATGTGGGAGGCTTTATGGGGGCATAGGTTATATAGGAAATTGCTACCTTCCGCTCAACTTTGTTGCAATTCTAAAATTGCTCTAAACATATTTTTATTTATTTACTTATTTGACAGACAGAGATCACAAGTAGGCAGAGAGGCAGGCAGAGAGAGAGAGAGGAGGAAGCAGGCTCCCCGCTGAGCAGAGAGCCCGATGTGGGGCTTGATCCCAGGACCCTGGGATCATGACCTGAGCTGAAGGCAGAGGCTTTAACCCACTGAACCACACAGGTGCCCCTAAACGTATTTTTTTTAATGAAGGCATTTTGAGTTCAAGTTCAATGCAATCTTAGAGGACACCAGTGCGTTTCTGTCCAAGACATGAGATGTGCCAGCATTACAGTCATCTATAGCACATGAACCACACCTGAAACCAAACAGGTATCTCCCTTCAAGGAAGGACTGTTCCTTGCCAGATCACATTGGAAACAAAGGAGAGAATTGGAACTATTTCATGTGAGACAGAGAACATGAGAATCCTTCCCAAGTGTCTGATGGATCACTTATTTTATATGGCAACAGAGGGGAGACCGGGCATGTTAGAAGGGGGCGTGTTTCTCGACATTTGAGAAAGTACCTATGAGCACTTAAGGACAGGTGGTGCATCTAAATAACATTGTCAAAGACTTACTCTGTGTCATGGAACTTTTTTTTTTTTTAATCCTCACTCCATTTTATGAAGTCAGTATTACCGTTATCCTCATATTACGCACTTAAAATAGATTTGCTGAATAAATAAAAATTCGTATAAGCTGTCCATAAATAAAACAGATTACCTTCAAGGCAGTAAGTATCCAGGCTGATGCAGAGGGCATGTAGCACTGGGTCCCTTTCAGTCTAAAATGCTGTAATTCTATGATTAGGGGAACTCAAGATCATGTGGGACACAGTTTCCCTGTTCAGGGAAAGTGTGTCAAAATTTTCTAGATAGTCATTCAAAAAGAAGCAAGAATGAAGAGTCTTTCTGTGCAGCCCTTCTCCTTCCAGCAGGAGCAATTAGTCATGTTTTTCTTCTAGAGACAACCCCAGATCTATAGATTTGCTGAGCCATCTTGCCCACTGTAGTGGGTGAATTCAATGCCCAGATCCATTGCCTGGTTGAACCCAGATGCCCAATTCCAGAGACTTTGGTGTGGAGACAGTTCAAATGCCATGGCTTTTACCTCTTTGTTCCTGACTGGTCTTCCTATTCCTCAGCTGAGATGGGAGTCTTATCCACCATACATTTTACATTTTTGAGCATATAATATGTACTAGGTCCCATGTAACTTGTCCAAAAAGCCCATAATAACAGTAAATACTATTGTTATTCCATTTCTTATTAAGTTAGCTTTACACCTGGCACAGATACTGAACCCAAGAACCCAAGATCAAGAGTCACATGCTCTACTGAGTGAGTGAGCCAGGTGCACCTTTGTTATTATCATCTTATAGATGTAGAAACTGAGGTTTAGCAAGTCCCTAAAATACCAGGACTACTACAGGCTGGACCCAGGATTCAACTGAATCTATTGATATCCAAATCCATGCTCTGCCCCATCACCTCCTGGAACTAGTTCTCTTGGCAAAGACCCCCATGTCTTGCCTAAGTGTTACCATGCTTAGGATCATGGATGGATTGGTTATCTATAACCATGGAGCTTCTACTCACAAGAATTGTACATGAAATATCTCAGGGCTGTGCCCACCAGCTAGATGCCACAGAGGTTGACTTCTGAACCAGCAGCAGGCCACCTTGATGTCCTTTAGAGCCAACCACCAAGGCCAAACTGGTTTCTCCTAAACCCCTTTCCACAGGCCCATATTGCTAGATTCCCACCAGGAACTAATAAAGACGATAAGGATGGAGGAAACGGAGAGGATGTGTGAATCAAAGTGAAATAGTCTGAAAATTTTCACATCCTTTAAGCTCTTGAAATATAACTGAAAGTGTTATCAGAAGTAACTGGGGGAAAGTCATAGTAAAAGTTTATGTGAAGCTTGAAAGAATGGAGAAAGATCTAATAAGAGCATCAGCAGAAACAGTAAAGAAGTAATGATATATTTAGTGCAAAAGCCTATCCAAAAAGGGAAGCATATGGAAGAAAGCCATAGCAGGTTACTAAAAGCAGGTGGGTAAGTTTTGACATCGTGAGGAAAGTCTTTGGAGATTCCAAGAGAGCTATAGACACATTTCCATTTTGAGTCCAGCAAATATCTCAGTCCCACAAACCCAGAGCATAGACTGGGGATTAGCAATGCTTGGAGGTTCAAGTTCCCTGGGAAAGGGCTTAGAAGAGGCAGAGAGGTTTAGTTGGCTTATCTCAGCATCAGACATGATTACACATCTAGGAGCTGAGATACTTAAGCCCTGGGGAGACTTTCATATATGTGAAGAGGACCTGCAGTTCCCCGGCCTGTTCCTGGAATACTACAATTCTGGGAATTTGCTAGTCCTGCACTGTGAAGGCATTCTCAGACCTACACAATGGCTCCAGGAGCCGAGAGCAGCTACCTATTAGGGGGATGCTGGAGCTGAGATAAAGGCAATGACCAAGGGAAAGTCCCAGGAAATTATCTGATTGGACGTGCTATGTGTGAGCAGTGAGAGAGATGTCAATAGGTATTTCCATCTAGACGGCCTGTAAAATCTCTAGAGAAGGTTTGTAAAGATATTGAACCAGTTAGTGGACAGACACAATTGAATACAATTATCATTAAATTGCTATAATGAGTATTGTAATCTCATTATGAGAGTGCAGGCCTGCTGACCAACGACATCCTTGCTATAATTGTTAAAATTACTAGCTCAGTGTAGATTATTTTTTTAATTTTTAACTGCATTGCTCTTGTATTCAATGGAACACTCTCCTTTAACACAGTGTTGAATCATAAGCCAAAAAAAAAAAGCCCAGAGAAATTTCTGCAGATAAACCAGTGAAGAGAATGCATATTATATATTATTGTCAATATAATCACTCTATGAAGAGGGAAGGGGAGAAAAAAGGAATTAGAATGAAAAACAAGGGGCTCAAACCCCTAGACACTGTAAAACATTCAGATGTTTGGGATTAAAATAAAATTTAAAAGGAAAGCTTCCAGGAAGGAGGGGAGTAAATGGAATCTGAGGTAGCTTAGGTGCTCAGGAAGCATGGAAACGACTGTCCAGGGTAGCAGACACGTCAAATGTGACTTGAGTGGCCCTACCTACCACTCTAGGAGTGCCAAGATGGGTGTCAACCCCAGACCTGGAAATTAACCCACTGTTCTACAAAGGTGGCAGAGACAAAAATACACTACAAAAAAGAAAAATTTTTTCAATGCAACCCTGAAAATCTGAGAACCAAAAGAACCCCTCCTAGGGACGCCTGGGTGGCTCAGTTGGTTAAGCGGCTGCCTTCTGCTCAGGTCATGATCCCAGCGTCCTGGGATCGAGTCCCACATCGGGCTCCTTGCTCAGCGGGGAGCCTACTTCTCCCTCTGCCTCTGCCTGCCACTCTGTCTGCCTGTCCTCGCCCTCTCGCTCTCGCTCTCTCTCTCTCTGACAAATAAATAAATTTTAAAAAATCTTTGAAAAAAAAAAAGAACCCCTCCTCAACAACTGGCTTGACGTTAATGGCTGAACCTCTGCCTAAAACCATTTGCTCTCTCTTCTCCTTGGGAAGAGAAGAACAAGGAATGGACAAAAAGGAAAGGAATCTAATTGCAGCAGCAGATCAGGGAAGACCGTCTCCTTGGATGGAGTCTGAAGGAAGGAAGAGATAAGGAAATAACAAAAGAAAAAGCAAAAAAACTAATATAAATTTCATGATAAGGATGGAGCCCCCACGTTCTGATTCTGTCTACAAACTCAGGCTGCTTTGCCAAACCAGCCCGTCCACCAGGGGCGCTGCTGAGGCTGTCTAGCTGAAAAGGTCACACTGGGCTCAGAAAGTCCCCACTCTGATGGTTCAGGCCATTGCCACCACGGGGAGGGATCTTTGCTGCCATGGCAAGGAGGTACTGGAAGACACTGCAGTGGAGCAGTAGGGGTGTGGTGGAGGCTGCTGCTGCTGCTGCCATGGGAGAAGAGGACCAGAGGGAGGGGGTGGGTGCTGCCCACTGGGAGGCAGTGGTGGCATCATGCCCATAGGAGGTGTTGGCATCATAAGTTTTCCTTGATTAAAGCAATAGACCCCAGAGCCCACAGGTGTACTTCCCAGGTACCAATCCATTGGAGGAGGGCCATGGTGCCCAGGCAGGAGGGGGCCCTGGTTCATCTGTGGTGGTGGTAGCTGTGTCCAAGGGAGTGGGGGTCCATTAAGGTTATACTGCATGGGATGTCCATCATGCCCACTTGTCAAGCTGGGCAATAGGTATGGGAGACTGGGGACCACCTCCAGGCCCACCAGGACCACCTCTGTGCATGCCTTAGTAGGACCAACTCTCTGAAGCACCAGAATTCATCATTCAGGGTGGGCAGCTCTGGGTTGTAGACATGGCAGACAGGGGAGGTGGGTTGTTGGTGGGAGCAGCAGGCCCAGGAGCACTGGCCAGGGGCGTGGTGGTGGGCCCAGAGGTGGAGACCACAGGTGCTTCACCTGGTTCAGCCATGAGATTGGACCATCCATGCTTGCTTCTGAACTGATTGGGAGTCAGCAGACCTTTGGAATTCGCAATCAGAAGCAGTGCGGCCACACTTGATCCACATTATGGTATTGGTAGTGCTGTGGGTCTCTGAGCTCTGCCAGGTTCTTATGATCCTGCTCTTGTCTTCCTGAAGGGTCCTATTCAAGCAAGCCAACTACCAAAGCTGCATCTTCCATAGATCATTCCAGTCCTCAGGGGTCTCAATACCCTGTTTCAGGATGTTTCTTATCTGTTCCACGGCATTCTTCACATTCTCTATGGAGCTGGTGGTAACTGGGGCAAGAAATGGCTCACCTTCTGCATACAACATCAAGTCATCTTGGTGCCCAGCTTTCCCTTCTTTGACAGACCCTTTCCCCAGACCAGAACCTTGGTATTATACTCCTTCTCTGTATTCTTCAAGGTGTCCCCTCTGGGCCCAATCAGCAGCTCCATGAAGTTGATTTATGCATATGCATCTTGTACAATCATTATTTTATCACTCACACATGTTGTTGGAGGTTTGTAATCTGCAGGAGGCTTAAAATCAGGGTTAAGAGCAACCATCTCTATGATGAGGTTGTGCCACTCTTCTTTAGGCATTTGGTTGGTGTGCAACTTGTGGGTGTTAAGTAAGCCTCTTCCCCTTGCTATTGTAGATGGGCTTAGGGAAAGGGGACCTGTCCTGAGGGTTAGGGGAATGCCCGTGTCTCTTGTGCCCAGCAGTTGCAGTTCATTCCCAAATAAGTCCAGGGGGGATAACTGTAGGCAATCCTGGATTCACCATCTTCTGTTTCATTGGATCTTGGTTCCAGGGGCTCCTCTTCCACTTCATAATTGGGAAGTAGAGCAGCATCATGGCATGCACTCTGGTCACCATGGCGACCCCCAGACCAGGGGGTGGTGGCTTCTTCGTGAACCTTCCAGGGGGAGGGGATCTGATTACGTTGCTATGAAGCACGTGGAGCCCTTTGTCTCACCACCCCCTCACCCCACCAGCGACTGGGACAGACATATTTGGTCCATTTTTTGAAAACTTTTTTTTAAAGAGATAGACAGTGAGAGAGGGAATACAAGCAGGAGGAGTAGGAGAGGAAGATGCAGGCTTCCCGCTGAGCAAGGAGCCTGATGTGGGGCTTGATTCCAGGAACCTGAGATCATGACCTGAGCTGAAGGCAGATGCTTAAAAGCTGAGCCACCCAGGCGCCCCTGAAAACGTTTGTTATAAAACACTAAGCCTCTTCTTGCCTTTGTGGCTCAGTTAAGTGTCTGCCTTTGGCAAGGGTCATGATCTCAGGATTCTGGAATTGAACCCTGCTGGGGCTCCCTGCCCAGCTGGGAGCCTGCTTGTCCTTCCTCCTGTCCTTCTTCCTCTCCTTCTGCTCCTCCCCCTGCTTGTGCACACTCTCTCTCTCTCTCAAATAAATAAATATTTTTCAAAAAGTAGTAAGCCTTACCATCTACTGTAAAATTATTATAAATTACTTATTACTAATGAGAGTTAAATACTAAAATATATTGTTTACTTATTATATTCAAATATTCAAAGTTATCCCAATAATAATGTTATTAGTCCTGTAGCAGACAGTGTTAATGCCTTACCCAAAGCCCTTGGCCTTTGTCTCTCCACACTCAAGCTGTCTACTATGAATATCTGTGAGTTTCTGCCTGAGAGTGTTTTGCTAGCTTCCAGAACATTCAGGACCCTGCGCAGGCCTAAATGAAAGCGCTGAAAAATTAATGTCCCCCAGGCAGCCCTCAACCAAGGAGGGATAGGAGTAAAGAGTTAAATATTCCCTTGGTTGAGATAACTATGACGTGTATCTTCTACACTGGCTCCTAGAGCCCCACGGTAGAATTGCTTTCCAGTTTCCCACAGTGTTAACTTGCAAGAAGACACACCTTTTATTGGCTTCTTTCCTTTCCCGTCTTCCATCCCCAGTCCCCAAGCAGCACTTTCAGGGATTTCCTCCCAAATTAACAATTAGCACTCTAGTCCTTGTCTTAGGGTCTAATTCTGGGGTAAGGCCAACTAAGACACCTACTTACATTTTTTTTTCTGACATCTTTTGTTGGATGGGAGAGCCAGTGGGCTATAAGGTGGACATCCATGGCCTTGAGTACATCCATGGGAATATGGTGTATGTCATTGTGTTACAGTAGAACAAAGGATTATCGTAAACATGTAACTGATTGACCATGACACAAGAAGCGATTGCAACTCCATAGAGGATGGGACCCAGGAGCACAGTGCCACACCTTATGATCTCTCTCCTTCCAGTCCAGTCCCAGGCTTCAAGAGCATTAGTTGGTAGAAAACGCCTGAGAATATCCTTTATTTCTGATAAGCACCAGATGTGGGTACAAGGAGACAGAAAAATTAGAAGTATTTCCTTTTTTGGTAACTTAAGGGGAACTCTTCCTTCCCTCCCTCCCTTCCTTCCTTACTTCCTTCTTCCTTTTTTCTTTCTTCCTTTTTTTTTAAAGATAGGTGAGGCAGCTCAACCTCAATATGTAGAATGATGTAATAGACCTCCAAAAATCCATTCCCCACAAAAGCAAGAACACTGGATAAAATGATCATAATCAATGTTTTCAGGACTCAAAATAATTAATTAGTTTACAACAATATTATGAATGTTTTTTCAAGAAAAGTAGCTGAATCTTGGTAAGAACAGCAAATACTGTGGCATTTTAACTTGCCCTAATCCCACCCCTTCTCCCCATTTCCACAGTAGCCTTGAAAACCCATGAAATCACGATTATGGGAGCTGGGAAACCGAACAGCTTAGCATTCACTGGAGGGAGAATAGAACAGCCTTGAAAAGTCCCTAAAAAACCCAACCCAGATAATTGTCACTATTTGACCTGTCTGGCAGTTCACTTAAATGCTCCACTGTTAGAGCTCATCATAGAGATGACCTGACTCAGAACTTTCTCTGTGCAAACAGCTCTACCTGCAGGGCATTTGTAAAAGCAATCATTGGCAATTATTTAAAATCACAGCTGCCTGAGATGGTATAACAAGTTGGGGTTAACAAGAGGCTAACCAAAAACTTTAAAAGAAAGAATTGGGGAATAAGATTTCTGTAAGTGCTTCAAAAAGCTCTGACATACTGTCAGGAATCAAGAAGACCACATGAGGGGCCCTTGGGTGGGTCAGTCAGTGAAGCGTCTGTCTTCGGCTCAGGTCATGATCTCAGGGTCCTTGGGATGGAGCCCCACATCAGGCTCCTTGCTCAGCAGGGGGCCTGCTTCTCCCTCTACCCCTCCCCCTGCTCATGCTCTCTCTCTCTCTCTCTCTCTCAAATAGATAAATAAATAAAATCTTTAAAAAAATAGAAGGCCACATGAATGTGCTGGGCTGTGCCTATGCCAAAAAAGATCTCCAATACCGAGGCTCTTCACAAGCAGGAAATGAAGCACAGAGGCACAAAATTGCCTGCTGGAACATTCGAAGCATGCCCCAAAACATGGACTGAGCCTCTCAGCAAATGCTCGGAGACTTATTGGCTCAAAGCATTTAAAAAAATATCCTTGCTCCATGGATAGCTGACTATGATGCTAACCATGCAGAGACTTCAGTGGCCACACACAACAAATTAATATAGATTTTATAGAATGAGTCCAGGAAAGTCACTAAACATACTACAGATCAATATCTCTTATGAATGTAGATGCAAAATCCTTTTTAAAAATTAGCAAACTGAATTTGGCAACATCTAAAAAAGGCTATACACCATGGCTAAGTGGCATTGATCACAAGAATGTGAAGTTAGTTTAACACACAAAAATCAATGTAGTACACCATATTAATAGAATAGAGAACAGAAACCACACATCATATCAATGGATGCAGAAAAGCATTGAACAAAATCTAGCACCCCTTCATAATAAAAACCCTCAAGAAACTAGGAATAGAAGAGATCTTACTCAACCTAAGAAAGAACATTTACGAAAACTCCATAGCCAAAATCATACTTAATGGTGAAAGACAGCTTTCTCCTAAGATCAGGAACAAGATAAGGATGTCCTTCTACAAGGATTCTCACACCTTCTACTCAATATTGTAACGTAGGTTATAACTAGAGCAATAAGGCAAGAAAAAGAAATGAACCACATACAGATTATAAAGGAAGAGGTAAAGCTAGTCACAGATGACGTGGTCCTTTATGTGGAAAATCAAAAGGAATTGACACCAAAATTACTAGAACTAATAAGCAAATTCAGAAAGGTTGCAAAATACAAGATCAAAATACAAAATCATCTGTATTTCTATGCACCAACAATGAACAATATTAAAATGAAATTAAGAGAACAGTTCTATTTATAATAGCATCAACAAAGAAATATGAATAAAAAGGATACATTTACCAAAAGAGGTTACAACATAAAAATAAACAGATGACTCAATTAAAAAGTTGGGCAAAGGTTTGAGTAAGCCTTTGGCCAAAGAAGATCTACAAATGGCCAATGAACACATGAAAATATGCTCAATATCATTAATCACTGGAAAAATAAAAGTCAAAACCACAAGGAGATACCACTCACCAGGATGGCTATCATCAAAACGACAGACAACAGCAGGTACTGACAAGAAGGAGGAGAAAGTGGAACCCTCATCCGCCGCTGGTGGGAATGGAAAATGGTGCCGCCACAAGGAAAAACAGTCTGTCAGCTCTTCACAGAGTTAGACATAGAGTTACCGTATGACCCAGCAATTCCCCTTCTAGTTAGATACCCAAGAGAATTATATCCACACACAAAAACCTGTACATGAATGTTTGTAGAAGCATTTTTAATGATAACCCAAAAGTGGAAATAACTCAAAAGATGAAGAGATAAACCAAATTTGGTATATTTATATGATAGATTATTATTCAGCCATAAAAAGTAATAAAGCTCTGATACATGCTATACCATGAGTAAATCTCGAAAACATGCTTGGGGCGCCTGGGTGGCTCAGTCGTTGGGTGTCTGCCTTCGGCTCTGGTCATGATCCCAGGGTCCTGGGTTGGAGACCCACATCAGGCTCCCTGCCCAGTGGGAAGCCTGCTTCTCCCTCTCCCAGTCCTCCTGCTTGTGTTCCCTCTCTCGCTGTCTCTCTCTGTCAAACAAGCAAACAAGAAAAAAAGAAAACATTATGCTAAGTTAAAGGAGCCAGGCATAAAAAGCCACATATTATATCATTCCATTTATATTAAATGCCCAGAATAGTCAAATCCATAGAAACAGGTAAGAGGTTAGTGGTATTCCAGGGGCTGGGACAGGAAGAAATGGGAAATGGCTCCTGATGGGTAGGTAGGTGGATAGATAGATAGATAGATAGAGGTTTTGTTGGGGAGTGCTGATACAATGTTCTGCAATTACATAGTAGCAATGGTTGTAGAACTTCGTGAATGTACTGAGAACTATTGAATGGTATACTATACTATAAAGGATTAATTTTATGATATCTGACATATCTCAATAAAGTTAAATAAAGTTAAAATAAATAATGAATAATGATAATAATAAATTATTAATAACAAATAATGATAATAATAATGAATAATAAAATTAAAATAAATAAGAAAACATAAGAAAAAAATGGATGAGGCAGGAATACTTACCAGCGACAACTTCGGTACAGGGAAGTCACATGGCCTCTGGGTAACCTCAAGGCAAAAGCCCTCAAGCTATTTTCAGCATCTTTTGAATCCATCAGTGTAACTTTGGGATACAACAGGGGATGACAAAAGCTTGGGTATTCTCTTCAGAAAGCTTGCTGAAACATCCGGTTTGAGTGCAGTTTGTGGGGGTAAATGAAGAGAACACTCCTCCTGCTTGAGCACCTGTCCCTTGGCATGCCAACAGAGTGATGGGTACAAACGTGTATTTATAAACTGCTTCAAAAAAATGACTTACAGCTGACACGCCTGCTAAAGGGGAAGAAGTTGAAAGAAAAGATTGCTTCGGGGCCAACTTCATGGCTGCGTGACCTGTGCAGCCGTATTGGGCTCCACATTCAGAAGAGTCTTGTGCTTGGTTTAACGTTGTGCTGTTGCTGTCTTGAAATTCTTTTTTTTATGATTTATTAAAGATTGTATATATTTCAGAGAGAGAGAGAGAGAGCATGAGCAGGAGGGAGGGACAGAGGGAGAGGGAGAAGCTGGCTCCCCACTGAGCAGGGAGCCCAACAGGATGGCGGCTGGATCCCAGGGATTCCAGGACCCCAGGATCATGACCTGAGTCAAGGGCAAATGCTTAACTGACTGAACCACTCAGATGCCCCACAGCCTTCAAATTCTTAATGACTGTTTCTCCAAACTTGTGTTCTATAAGGGAAATCTGATGGAACAATGGAGCATGAGTGTAAGCAGAAGAGACGAGGGCAACATGCATGCCCACAGTAATCACCCCATTCACACATAGCATTCATGATATCTCATGAGCACCAAATCCAGTGCATCTATGAGGCATCAAAAGTTCAGTGACACCAAAAATGAGTACGAGTTATGTCTCGGAATATACAGAGCCACTGACAGTCCCCAGAAATCACATTTCCCCCATAAACTAGAACTTGCTAAGATGGCAGGGTGTTCTAAGAAACACAAACAACCCAGGGATCCTATTATATCCTTTCTTACTCCCGTTACTGCATCCCATTAGCTAACCACTTACTCCCAAAGTGATGATGAAGAAAAGGGAAAGATATAGCAACCTATAGTTCCTTTCTTTTCAGTTTTTCCTTACTCATCAGTAAGCCAAAGGTGGACCATTGGTAGAATGTGAAGACATCAAGAATTGAAATAAAAATATTTGGCTTCATTTTGTGTAAGATTTCCACTGTTCCATTAAGAACACAATGCATCAGGTAATGTCATGCCGCCAGTTTTATTTTTGCTTTTCAACATTTCCTTAGAGATTCGGGGTCTCTTCTGATTCCATACAAATTTTAGGATTATCTGCTCCAGCTCTTTGAAAAATACCGGTGGAATTTTGATGGGAATGGCATTAAAAGTATAGATTGCTCAGGCAGTATAGACATTTTAACAATGTTTATTCTTCTGATCCAAGAGCATGGAATGGTCTTACATCTTTTTGTGTCTTCTTCAATTTCTTTCATGACTGTTCTGTAGTTCCTCGAGTACAGATCCTTTACCTCTTTGGTTAGGTTTATTCCCAGGTATCTTATGGTTCTTGGTGCTATAGTAAATGGAATCGATTCTCTAATTTCCCTTTCTGCATTTTCATTGTTAGTGTATAAGAAAGCCACTGATTTCTGTACATTGACTTTGTATCCTGCCACATTACTGAATTGCTGGATGAGTTCTAATAGTTTGGGAGTGGAGTCTTTTGGGTTTTCCATATAAAGTATCATGTCATCTGCGAAGAGAGAGAGTTTGACTTCTTCATTGCCAATTTGGATACCTTTTATTTCTCTTTGTTGTCTGATTGCTGTTGCTAGGACTTCTAATACTATGTTGAACAAGAGTGGTGAGAGTGGGCATCTTTGTCATGTTCCTGATCTCAATGGGAAGGCTGTGAGCTTTTTCCCATTGAGGATGATATTTGCTGTGGGTCTTTCATAGATAGATTTTATGAAGTTCAGGAATGTTCCCTCTATCCCTATACTTTGAAACGTTTTAATCAGGAACGGATGCTAGATTTTGTCAAAAGCTTTTTCTGCATCAATTGAGAGGACCATGTGGTTCTTCTTTCTTCTCTTATTGATTTGTTCTATTACATTGATTGATTTGCGAATGTTGAACCATCCTTGTAACCCAGGGATGAATCCCACCTGGTCATGGTGGATAATCTTCTTAATGTGCTGTTGGATCCTGAATCACTAAGGAAATGTTGAAAAACAAAAATAAAACTGGCGGCATCACGTTACCTGATTTCAAGCTTTACTACAAAGCTGTGATCACCAAGACAGCATGGTACTGGCATCAAAACAGACACATAGACCAATGGAACAGAGTAGAGAGCCCAGATATGGACCCTCAACTCTATGGTCAAATAATCTTCAACAAAGCAGGAAAAAATATACAGTGGAAAAAAGACAGTCTCTTCAATAAATGG
>PISX010005307.1:0-109582 GCA_004024625.1 Mellivora capensis
CTGGGCTCTCTACTCTGTTCCATTGGTCTATGTGTCTGTTTTGATGCCAGTACCATGCTGTCTTGGTGATCACAGCTTTGTAGTAAAGCTTGAAATCAGGTAATGAGATGCCACCAGTTTTATTTTTGTTTTTCAATATTTCCTTAGCGATTCGGGGTCTCTTCTGATTCCATACAAATTTTAGGATTATTTGCTCCATACCTCTTTAATGCTCAGTTCATTACTCTCCATTCTCTTTTTTCTTTTTGTACTTTTCTTTGTATAATTCCTATAAGCTGTGCTTGACTTCACTAATCTTGTCTTCTGATGCGGCCAACTGTGCTATAAAACTCATCTAATAAGCTCTTTAGTTCAGAAAGCATATTTTGTAGTGCTAGAATGTCTATTTGGACTATCTTCTAGGTTCTAGTAATTGTTCAAATAATTTTATATTTTCATCCCTTCTGTCCACCTTTATGTCTATTTGTCTAATATGGTAATCATACTTCTTCTGAAAACCTTAGCAGCTAACTCCAACATTTAGATTAGAGATCTGCTTCTATTGAGTATTTCATGTCTTGATTTTAATTTCCGTTTCATCACTTATTTTCATTGTAATTTTTTACAATTAGCAGATTTGTTGATTTTAGAAACTCTAGATTTGATTGTGTTAGTTTTGAAAGGAATAAAGACACTTAAAGTTTAAAAAGAGATATTTTAATGAGCTGATCATTTTTCTAAACATCAAGAATAGGGTGCTTGGCTGGCTCAGCTGGTTAGGCATCTGCCTTTGGCTCCGGTCATTATCCCAGGGTCCTGGGATTGAGCCCACATCAGGTTTCCTGCTCAGTGGGGAGCCTGCTTCTCCCTCTGCCTCTCTTTCTCTCTCATGAATAAATAAATAAAAATCTTGAAAAAAAATACATATCAAGAAATATTAGACTTGGAAAATTTGCGCTAAAGATTCAGTCTCAGTGAGGGAATCTATTAGTCTCTTTCCAAGTTTAATTTTCAATCTAGTATATTTGGTTCCTTCAGTGTCTACTATGTCATCAGTTTCGGCTGATGTCAAGCCCATTATGCATAGCAAAGTAGCTCTATCCTGATGATCAGGAAGACTGACTTTTACAAATATGTGTAGCATGACTTGGTCCTAACTGAGGTTCAGCCATGGATTTGGGGAGACTAGAATGAGGATAGTGGCCTTTAGAAGTTAGGATTTGAGGCCTGAAACTATAAAACTCCTAAAAGAAAACATAAGCAGAAACTCTCAGAACTGGCTTTAACAATATTTCTCTGGATATGTCTCCCAGGGCGAGGGAAGCAAAAATAAAAATAAAGTATTGGGACTATATCCAAATAAAAAGCTTCTGCACAGGAAAAGAAACCATCAACAAAATAAAAAAGCAACCTGGTAAATGGGAGAAGACATTTGTAAATGATATGTCTGATTAGGGGTTAACATCTAAAATATATAAAGAACTCCTACAACTCAACACCAAGAAATAAATCATCTGATTTTTTTTTAAAAAGGCCGTAGCACCTGAATAGACATTTTTTCAAAGACATACAGATGGCCAGCCAACAGACACATGGCAAGATGTACAACATCACTAATTATCAGGGAGATATAAGTCAAAACCACAATGAAATATAACCTCACACCTGTCAGAATGGCAAATATCAAAAAGACAAGAAGTAACAAGCACTGGTAAAGATGTGGAGAAACGGGAACCCCCATATACTCTTGGTAGGAAGGTAAATTGGTGCAGTCACCATGGAAAACAGTATGGAGGCTCCTCAAAAGAGTAAAATTAGAAATAGCATATCACCCAGCAATTCCACTTCTGGATATTTACCAGAAGAAAATAAAAACACTAATTCAAAAAGCTATATGCACACTGTGTTTATTGTGGTATTATTTACAATGGCCAAGACATGGAAGCAGCCCAAGTGTCCATTAGCAGATGAAGGGATAAAGAAGATGGAATATTACTCAGCCATAACAAAGAATGACATCTTGCCACTTGTGACAACATGAATGGAAAAGCATGGTACTGTGCTAGTGAAATAAGACAGAAAAAGATAAATACCATATAATTTCATTCACATGAGGAATCTAGAAGATCAAAACAAAGGAACAAAGGAACAAACAAAAGAGAAACAAACTCATAAATACAGAGAAAAAACTGTAGCTGCCAAAGAGTAAAAGGGTGGGGAACTAGCAAAATAGGTTCAGAGCATTAAGAGTTACAAATTCCAGTTATAAAACAAATAATTCACCTGGACGAAAAGCACAGCATAGGAAATATAGTAAAAAATATTATAATAACTGCATGGTGATAGGTGGTAACTCCACTTATGGTAAACATTTTGTAATGTATATATTTGTTGAATCACTATGTTGTAAACCTAATATATATGTCAACTATACTTCAACAAAAAATTTAAAATTATAAATAAATAAATAAATAAAGGTTAGGGTCTGGCAGTCCCAGACAGCACCTGGTCTAAGGGAAGGAGCCCAGTTTATCCATCTCACTCACTTTAGAATGATAGAATGAGGACTGCTTTAGTAGTTATGGAGTGAATCAGTTAGTTGTTATTATATTCAAAGCATCTTAAAAAAAATAGCCTTTTATTTAGTGCATGATTTTACAAGCAACCAATCTGGGCCAGGCCTAAATAGCTATTTCTGTGTTAGCTGGGCTCATTCATGAGTCTGCAGTCTGGCTTGGGTGCAGCATGGCTAATAGAGGATGGCCCCAGATGGACCGGCGAGTCTCAGATCCCTGTGGTTTTTCTAGAAGGTTAGCCTTAGCTTCTTCACATGGTGGCTGACATGTTCTAGGAGTTCTAGGAGAGAGCAGGATTGTCCATGGTCTCTTGAGGCCTAAGCCTAGAGCTGGAATATTTTCACTTCCATTGCATTGTATTAGTCAAAACAAGTCACAAAAAAGCTCAGATTCAAAGGGAAGGGAAATAGATTTCAATTATTTGTGGAAGGAACTACAAATCCACATTGAGAAAACTGTAATACGGGGTGGGGGAGTGATGAACAATTAGTTATGGTCATTTTCTTGCAATGCAGTGCATGGAAAGCTAGATATATAAGGATATATATCTGAAAGTTTGGGGTTAGGAAAAGGTGAAGATTTTTGTTATCTTCTTACTCCACAAGAATTAAAATCATTCCCCTCTTTTAAAGCTTCTTGGAGGGGTTGCAGTTTCATGGAAAGAGCAAGGGC
Source organism: Mellivora capensis (assembly GCA_004024625.1). Taxonomy (NCBI): domain Eukaryota; kingdom Metazoa; phylum Chordata; class Mammalia; order Carnivora; family Mustelidae; genus Mellivora; species Mellivora capensis. The sequence goes on from PISX010005307.1 coordinate 3,228, forward strand.
TTTGGAATCAGACAGACCTGAGTCTGACACAATGTGAAAAACACACAAGCTCTCTGAAGTTCGTCACATGTGAAATTTGGATAATCAATATCCACTGCAAATGATTATTACGAGAATTAGCCAGCCAATACTATTACCTGCTTGACCTATGGTAATCACTGACTTACGGTAACATGAGTATTAGTCATTCCAAGTATAATTTTGCTTCTGCGGTGAAAGCTTGCTTACTCCCTCGTATCCACATAGATCACTCTCTCCCTTGAATGCCTATCAGTCATAGCACTGTGGAGCCAGAGGGGGACCAAGGACCCTCTCATTCTAGATCTTCATCTGGAAGTGAGGAAACTGGAGCCAAGTTGGAAGGACTTCTTCAGGCTCTCATTACATAACTAGGACTAAAACTATTGATGTTCTTTATTTATCATCTATGAAGTTTGATATTGGTAACTCATCTAACATAAACTTGTCTTCTCCTGTAGCCCATTAGCTTCTTGAGAGTAGTGTTCCTACACTATTTTCCATGTATGTGCCCCATACCTACCATGGAGCACTTGGTGAAGGTGGTTGTGTGACTGGGTTTAAAGGATCTAGGACAGCGGTGTCTTCCAAGGTATCTGGAATGGTCAGCAGGGTGAAAGTTATCCATGGGCTGGTGGAAACAAGCTGAAACTAGGGAAATCAAGACATGATGTAAATATCATTTATCGATCACATCTCCTAACCTGATCTTGAAGTTATAAATCAGGAAGAAATAAATACAGACTCATAAATACCAATAAAAAAAATCATGGTTCTTCATTCAAATTTCTAAGTATTTCATGTGCCCCCATAGGGTAAAGCTCCTGATTTCTCCACTAAATTCACTCTCCACAATTTCCATCATGCCAGAAAGGCTGACCTCCATGAGCTGCTCTCTTGCTAGAGTGACCAGCCCTCCTGATATGACCAGGACGTTTCAGTGTTAACACTGACTGTCCTTTACCCCAGGAAAAGTCTTAATTTCTGGCAGTATGGGACTGTTAGCTATACTATCCCTTGGCCTTTCGCTTTCCATGGGTTTGGCCAATGGGAAGCACCAGCAAGAAATCAGATGGCGGGAAAAGATAAGATCAGCATATCTGTGACCAGGGTCCTTCCTGCTGAGTCTCTGATGATTGGCAGATTTCCCTCCCCTTTACCAAAGCCCCACTTTTTATTAGATGGCCTTCTAACAGCTGCCTTTCCAAGGTTCTGCTCGTTCAGAAACAAGAGCAGAAATGCCTCTTTCGAGCTTCTAGAACTAAGGTACTATACTTCTCCTTAAGTTATACCCAGATCTTTGTAAATGTTCATTTAAATTCCTCTCAAATCGTGAAGAATGCCATTCATTTCCTGATGAGACCTGACTTATACTGGCCCTGCCTCCTGAGAACTGTGTTTGATCCTGTGATAGAAAGGTGTAGAATATAATCCCTGCCTACATTTGATTGGGAGAGCATAATCTATGCTAAAATCATTGAAAAGCAATAGAACAATATCTGAGCTTCAATTTTTTCAGCTGTGAAATGAAGAGAATGAACTCAAAACATGCTTTCAAGGATTCCACAAAGCCACAAAACTTATTCTGCCAATTTTTTTTTTATCTCACTAACCATCTTTATCACTGTCTAACTGACATTTTATTAAAAATAAACAAGATTTCCAAGGTGGTTTCTGGTTCCAACACAGTAAGACTGCCGACATCTTAATAGTATACTAGTGAGGGAGAAGAGTGAACAGGTCTGGCCTGATGTTGTCACACAAGGTGGGAAGGAGATGATCAGTACAACTCACTGAGCTTTAAGGAGGGGCAGTTTGGGATACAGTGAGGCCAGAGGCATGAAGGCATCCAGCTTAAATCAAGACTGTGAATTAAAAGAAGACCTGTAGGAAAGCCTAGTGAGTGATTAAGATGCCGTGGAGAGGCCAATGTGATTTGTTTGGGATAAAATCCAATGGAACTAGATTTCAGAAACCTCCACTGCCAGGGTGACCTGATGAGCTGAGGTGTCCAGTTGTCCTGGGTCAGGAGGGAAAAGCCACCGTCCCGAGTCTAAGATGTGAATGTGATCTCTTCCTTCGATGGAATTTTGTTTCATTTTGCAGACAGGAGAGTTCACATAAGAATAATGGCAAAAGTCACACCACACATGTCCACTGTCAGCAGAGCAGATGCTGCACAAGACTAGGCTCCTAGCTAGGTATATTGTTTTATATCAGACCCTGTCTGTGAGGTCAGCTCTTAGAGGGGGACCTCCACACTGGGCTGATGCTTCAGGTCAGTGGCATTCAAAGGGCCCAGATCTACTGTTTAGAAAGAGTCTGTTTCCTCTGCCTGTTTCCTAGAAGGCATTCCCAAACCAGGGAGGTCCCCTTGATGAAGTTATTCGGTGACTGTTTACCGATTTGCACAATTACCATGACTTTTCGATGTAAGTGCAAATCAGCCCAGGGAAACACCTGATTAAGTAGCAGTCAACGCGCAGAGGGTTTTAAAAGGGCTGCCAGTGAGGGGTTAACCTCAGTCTTCACACCACACCAAATGCATTAACAGTCGTGCAAGACAAAGCCTGTTGAGTACTGAGCTCCCAGAATGCAGTGGGAGGCCGGCACTGTGGCGTTATTCCCAGGTGACACTGTTTGAATGTCATTTAAAGTTCACTTTCATTATTTTAATTGTCACTGTAAAAATTTCCCATTCAGGACTGATTATGTTCTAAGAGAAATCAGAACTTAAATTCCAATCAATCATAATTGAACGTGTTGTTGCAAGTGGCACATAAAAGCTGTGCCTCGGATGTGATTAAGACAAGTATTAGTTACTTGTGAAAAGCTGCAGGGAGATTTAGGAGCAAACGGGATTAATTCTGAATAATTTACATGGCCAAAGCCATCAGAGAAGGAATGGAAATTCTTTATAGGTGCCCCCGCATGGCAGGAAAGTGTGGGGCTGCTGCTTCCAGTTCAGATGTGAATCAGCAGAAGCATGTGGAGGTTCGGGATGCGTCCCGATTTGCACTAAGTGCTGGGCCCTGGCAGGAGGTGTGGGACCTGGTCCTGCATCTTCCTTTAACTGACTGTGTACATTGGGGGAAAGCACTTTACTCTCTTGAATCTCAGATTCTCCTTCTGTAAAACTTCTACCTTAAGAATTTAAGGACAATTTACGGTTTAAATAACATAACAGCACCTTGTAAACCCTAAAATGCCCCTGAACTGCTAACTTAAATGGTTATGAGATGTTAGCTTCGTGCAAATGGTGGAACTCAGGTCCAGGGGTGGCTGGACTGAACAGTGACAGAGTGGTAAGAAGATGGAGCCAATGTAGCCATTAGGTGAGCCAGCCCAAGACACTGGTCTCAATAAGAGGGGTCCTCAGGTGCCAGGGTCAGAGTCCCAGAAGATGCGCATCTCTATTCTTCCTGCCCCTATTCGTTCTTTCCTGCCTCTTCTCAGATCCAGGCTTAAGGGGCCAACCTTACAGGGACTCTGGGACCTTGTTCCTTTCACTGCATGGAACCAGGAATAGATACCTTGTTACAAGAATTGGCACAAAACTCAGTCCTCCCATGGAGGGGAGGGGAAGTTAAACTCACAGGCTTTGCAGTGAGATCCAATCCACACAGCTGGAAAATAGGGATTACACCTTCCTCATGGGACTGTGGAAAAGATGAGCACAGTATCTGACGAATGTGTAGGTTCTCAACAATGGTAGTTATCATTGCTACCTCAAACCCACTGTGGCATCAATACATCTTCAGGATTTGAGCAAGGTTTTCAAAAGGGAAGCCAAGGCAGAGACCAGGACCCCTGATTTCTGCTTCCAGGTTTCTGACCTGGAAGGTCTGACCATGGCATTTAGATGATCTGGCTATAAGGCCCTGGGGTCTGAGCTTCTAGATGTGTATGAGGAGACACAACCTGCTAGTGTCTAGACTTTTCTCTCTGTACCCTAGTGCCAGTGGCTTCCCTCCCAGCAGGAGGCAGGACAGAGTGGGAGGTGACTGACTATGATCTTCCCTCCCTGGGAAGCCACAGCAGCCTCTGGTTAGGGAACCTCCCAGAAGGAGGAGGACCCCCTACATACAAACGAATTTTGTATTTCTCCTCCCAACCCTACATACAAACGAATTTTCTTGGAAAGGGAAGTCAGAGGAACAGGCAGGAAACTAATAAAGGTCTCTGGAAACAATGTTTCTCCATTTGAAAAATAAACCATGTCTTTAAATGCATTAACTCTGTGGGGAAATAAATGTAATAAACCAAATTCAATCCCTGCCAACATTTGTTTTCTTATCTATGTAAAATCAATATACTTGTTGCAATTATGTCTTTCAATAAATCCTCCCAAAGTCTTATTTTCTCATAAGATTTCCTGCTGCACTCAGATTCATTGCGTTCATTTTCCATCTAGAGAAATTGTTTCTTGCATTTTCAAGCCATCCAGTTTCCTTGAAGGATGCTGTACCCCGCCCTCTTTCCCCTTTAGCTGCCGCCTCTCTTCTGTAAGGGCCGTTTAGGCGACAATTACTTTGATTGGATTGTGTGCTGGGCTGAGATTTGCACTCCTGGGAACAGCCCTTTTCAGTGTAGGAGTGAATTTCCAGCCCAGCACTGGCCTCTGCCTGCTCCCTCCTTTGCATGGTCCTAGGAGGGCAGCTGAGGGGACAGCAGTCACTTTCCTTCTCAGAGGTAAGCACATAGTTATTTCATGGGGGAATGTATGGCACAGCTGGTGTAGACTCTTCAGGTAGAAACATTTATTTTTTACTGGACATGTGTGTACTCTTGGGCCTCCTGTCTCCGTCAGGCTTGGAGGAAATGGATTACAGCATGCTAGAACCAAAAGAAGCTTGGATCACACTATTAAACCCATGCAACATTGGGAGTTGTACTGCTTTGACTCTGGTCTCCCCTTAGCTGGATGGCTTTCCCATCTTCCTCTACTTCTCCAAGTTGATTTTTAGTGAGTACCTGTAGTTCTCCTCTCTTTTAGGGAGCACCTATAGTTGTCTTAGTGATTCACAATTCTCTCAGGTCTGTTCTCAGGCTCCCTTCAGTTTTTCCATAGGTCCCTCCTTGCCTCCTGGTTCCTCGTCTCCACCCCCATCCATGCTCAGAGCACTTGCCCCAGTCAGAGGAGGGCCTGCGTGGGCCCAGTGCCCCACCTGCCCCTGCAAGCAGGGGCTGCAGAGCAAAGTGGCTGCTTGTTTCAATGACTCCACTGAGTGATTGCAGAGACGCAGAGGAAGCACTTGAAACCCTCTCTCTTACAAAACGCTGTTTGTTGTGACAAGACGGGAAAAGGCCATTGGCCTTAGAGAAGTTCCGGCAGTGGGGCATAGCTTGATGAGCTGAGGAGACAGAAGATGAATGAGCTGCCAGAGACACTGAAGGGACTGTAGACTTTAACTTATTTATTAAGCTAAATTATTTACATTAAGGAGTCGGCTGCTCTGAGTAATTTATCTCAAGCTCCAAATCCAAACACCATTTTGAACAGGAATGGTTGACCCTCGCAAAAAAACAAAACAAAACAAAACAACACAACACACACACACACACACACACAACCCCCCCAAAACAACAACAACAACAAAACAGAGAGAACTTGTTCAACCCTTTCCTGTAGACCTCCCCTGTAGAGGCGCAGGGAGATTCTTAGAGAGAGGGGCTCTGGAGCAGTGCACTGTGCCAGCCACCATGATGGAGACATTTCCCAGGGCTCAGGCTCCCCCAGCCCCTGCTGCTGGTTGGTGCTGTCTGTGACTCTGGCCGTCCTGCGCTATGAAGCCACCAGGTTAATGGGGACTGAGATGTGGTCAGAGGCTGAAGAGGAGTCAAGCCACATCCTTCAGAGGTGCGAGGAGTTGTATTCAATATTTATAAAACTCTCAGTGGGATCCCTCCTCCCTATATAAGAATTTGGTAATTATCACAGGGGACATTTGCTATTCCTCTCTTTTCAATTATTAATCAGCAGAAAAGGCCAGGTGTGCATGGAAACCCAAAAAGGAGTAGCTAGTCGGGTCTTCCTGGTTTGTAAGCAGGGAAAGGGTGCAGAATTTTCTGAATGTATAAGGTCAAGATGGTAGTTGTCCCTCCTTCAAAACTCACCATAAGCTCTGGGTTCGCCTCCCGGAAGTCAACTCAGTTTATATGAAAAGTTCACCATCAGAATGCACTTGAAATGTAGGAATGGTCATCTCACTAATGCTTGAATATTTCCTTTGAAGGCTTACTATCCTATTGAAAGGAAAAGCAAATATATCCTTTGGAATAATTCCGTTTTGTGTTGTTCATCTTTTCTGGAACAATAGACAGAACATAAACATAAACGAGGTAAGAAAGGCGCTAAGGCCCCAGGCTTTGGAACTGAAGAGAAGTAGGTTGAATTTTTTACTCTGTTCAATAACTGAATGATTACTGACCTCCATCTCCACATTCATATAATAGGGATAATATCTACCTTATAGAGTTGTAAAGTCTGTGAAACAGATGGTATTATTCAAATTTTATAAATGAGAGAATTCAGGCTCGGTAAGCATGTGACTACCAAACATGAAATAATAGCTTTAGATATTGTTATTCTACTATGAAGGTTATACCATTGAGCCCAAAAAGTGTGTGCTGGTTTTCAGGTGGTGGAAAAGGATTTTCACTAAAGCCTCCGCATTCTCACTCCTTCTGAGAGATGAGCTCACCAGGCAGTACAGGCTCCCGAGTGGCTAAGTGAATGCAGTGAAATGCAAAGAGTGAACCTACAGTTCGGGCCACCAAGCAGGGTCTGAGAAGGACATGGATGGCACATTAGGAGTTGAAAGAGAGTCGAGTATGAAGACTCTTCACAGAAGTATAGGCAGGGTTTAGGTAAATCTCTATAGATAGTATATGGCTAGAGAAATCCACAGGGATCTAATAGTCACATTAGGCCTGAAAAAGTATGGGAAGTAGTTCCTGGAATCTGGAAAATGCTGTGTGTCTGAAAGGACCTGAGACCCACTGGGCAAGGGATGAAGCTACCCACTGCCAACCTAAAAGAATGGAGGGATCTGGGGGGAATAAGCACACTTCCTCTTTCCCTCTTCCACCGTAATTGAATTCACTCTGAAACAAGGGACCTGCTAATGAAGGCCATGTCCCAGGACACAGAGCAGGTGAAGAAGAAAGGAAAGTGGATCAGGAGAGGTCAGTGGAAGGGACTCTATACACTGGGGCTGTGTTAACTTGCTACACACACTATGGAAGGCTAAAGGGTCTTCTTTATTCTTACTTTAATTTTTAAAAAGATTTTATTTATTTATTTTAGAGAAAGAGAGAGCACAAGTTGGGGGGGGCAAAGCAAGAGGGGGAAAGAGAATCTCAAGCAGACTCCATGCTCAGCATGGATCAGTTACTTCTTTGGCCGTTTCTTCTAACACTTAGATACTGGAAACCAAGCTATCAAATTGGAGCCCTAGCAAGGAAATCCTGATGGCCTCTTCTTTGGTGCTCAAATTATTTAAATCATCATTTTTTTCAATGTCCCATCTTGGCTTTTCTCCTGGGGACTTGGGCTGGGTTGATAAAATCTCAGGACAGTTGGTCAATTTAGTGGGGGTGAGAAACCCATCATCAATCCATCAATATTCAGAAGGTCAATTGATGGAATTTTCACTCTTCAATCATTTATCTGGGGCACGGTACACTGTCAGTTACTGCTCATGTCTGCTCTTCATTCCTGGCTACTTACACCTAATATCCTACAGATGGTCATCTGTGGGGTCAGTCCTAGTCTATTTCTGTCTGAAGCTGCAATATAATGAGAAACTTGTCTGCACCCACTGATGGCTGTAGGATTAAGTTACTTATTTAATCCTAGAATCTGGGGGCGGCAAGCCTCTGCCTTACCCTGTAAGTTTTCTTGCTTGAAGCCAGATATACATCTTTAAGATCCACCCTTGGAAACTAGTTTGTCCAAGACATACAACTTTGTTTTTAATTTCCCTCTTCACAAATCATTTTATCACAGTCTGTGGGATAAGTCTTCTGTCTTGATCTTTATCCTTAACTTTATTCATTCATGCATGCATTAACTAATTCATTCACTTATTCAGTATTTATAAGAACCTATTCTGCCAGTCCCCTTGCTTGGTGGTCTTGATTATCCCTCTAGAAATGGGATCCAGCATAAATCTCACCCACTCATCAGTCCTGTTGTCATTAAGCAAACATTTCTTGAAGACAATCAATCTTCCAGTCTTCCAGATATAAACGGTGACTGGGCTACTTGAAACTACACTTTCCCTACTAATTAGTAACCCAAGTATCATTTTCTGCCTTTTTCACAACTGCCTTCACCACTTCTCTCACACTTAGCTGACCCTCTGGATCAACTTTTACAAAGGATCATACCCAGACCTCAGGTCCAACTTTTTCTTGGCCACACTGGAGCCAGCCATCATACTTCACACCAGAAGACTCCTGTGTGATAGAGAGCTCTAGTGCAATTTCTGTTTCATAGTCAAGAATCTGCAGGACATATCTATGAAAGCTTTCCTGATCACCCTAGATAGGGAAAAAAAAAAGTCTTACTACTTTGCTTTACCAATCACCAGATATTTATTGTTTTATTTTTAAATGTATCTTTATTTTCCATAATCTCTGTAAGGGCAGGGCCAAATTGTTTTCTTGGGTAAATATATTAGACTAAATGATCATCTGTCCCAGTGACTCCATGGTGGAATAACTGAATGAATGATTGTTAGTAATAAGAAGATACAGAGATGACATGATATGGTCCCTGGTCTTAGACTTTGCAATATTTAATACTTACAGTCTAGTGGGGGAAATGGACATGAACATGTTCCACTTGACTACACATTCAGAAAATAAAGTGTCAAATGAAGGCATAAGCAAAAGAGCCCAGGGAAGGAGTGGTTCTGTGTCCATAAGGCCCAGGAAAGTGTTCATGATGAAGAAGGGTTTCTGGAGGATCAAGTTCCCTCTTCCCTGTCTTTCAGAAGTAAGAAGTACTACTCATGCACTTTGGAGGTCTTTGTGAGCTGCATAAGCTATTGAATTTTCCTATTCTTAGGGTGACTTGGTATGCTGTTTCTCAAATAGGTATATTCTAAATGAATTAATGTTTTTCTCAGGCTTTAACATGTTGCTTTTACTGTAACTTCTATGCCTTCTTCCCCAAGACAACCTGTATAAACAGGTCTGACTTAACACTAGCAGTGTCAGAATGGATTATCTGATAGCCTATCAAAGAACTCAGGAAGAGAGAAAAGAAATGAGTCAATAATGTCAGAATTTCAGGTACTGTGGAATCTGAGTGGTATGGGAAGTCAGTTTTGGGGACAGTGGTACCTCTCTTAGCTACTCAGATAAAACTAGGTGAAGAATATGTATAATTGTGTGCCTTGGGAGGGAGATCCATTTAATACCACTAGTCATGCAGATTTGATTCTTGCTTATTTTTAAATATTCTTAAATGAATTATCCAGATACTTTTTGCTATTCATAGACAAAAGATCACTTTTGTCTCCTTGTTCATGTGCTGAAAAGAGTAGGGGACCGTAGTCAACATGATTAGGATATTGCTATATTTACATATTTGGGTAGGGACATCCACTTGAAATTGGAAGCTCACCACCCAGGGTTCACCATCCTTGGAGAATGATTCAGAGATTACGTTATTATAGAACAGTCACTTCCACTCACCTAAAATTATCTGTACCTAATAATAACAATGTTGGTTAAGTTGCTGTTCACATCACCCACAGACCATCTTGGAGATTCTTATTTTAAACTGTTTGGTTTGTCCTATCCAAACATGAAGGAAAATGCTACGTTTCCCCCAATAACTCATTATCTAGAGAATAGGTTGTCCCTACTGAAGACTCAGGACCTCTTGAAATTATGGCTCCTCAAGCTCTTCCTGAAGAAGGAAGGGCAGAAGATTCTGAGATTTTTCATATGCTTAGGTCACATATCCTCTACTGTGCTTTCTCTGATTATTCTGGTTCCATTGATAGCCTCCTAAAATTCATTTTATGCCGAATCTAGTTGATAATCATGGGACTTTGGGATTTTGCACATAATAGTATAGCCTTCTTTAATTTTAAAATTAACTTAACTATTTTTATGCATCAGTTTTTGCCTCTAATTTATTATAATACCTTGAGGGCAGGGGCCTTTCCTCAATATAAAATTCTTTATATAACACATAACTGCATATGTAACATAGCATCTTGCTTAGGAAATACCTAGGGACAGAAGAGAATTTAAGCAGATGGCTGTTCATTGAGTTGGAGGCATCTCTATATTTTCATCACATTTGACTTTGACTTTGGCCTTTCATCACTGTATCACAGTATTTTACTATAGTGCCTGGCACCAAAGGGGTGCCCAATGAATTTTTATGGGGTCATTAAGTGAATGAGAACACTCATAGCTAATGATTGTTTTTTTCCTATCCTCCCATTTAATAAAACCCCCAAAACAAAAACAAAACAAAACAAGGAAAACAAAACAAAAAACAACAACAACAAAAAAAACCAACAAACAAGAAAACCCCACAAAGAACCTGTTTATTTCTAGAAAAGTTAGAATGGGAAAGTGTTTGAAGGTGCTACCTTACCATATTCTTCACAAATAAGAATTCCCTTTATAACACACTTAATTGATAATCAGGAAGTTCACTACAGAATTTCAGGGCAGTTCAGTCTACCTAGCAACATCTCTAACTATTACAAAAGTCTTCCAATGTGCATCCTATTCCGATGTAAAACAATGTTTCCCTGTACTAGTGTTCACACCAGAGTCCAGTGCTAAAGAAAAGAGAGGGGGTTAGAGAGTGAGAGGGTGATAGGCTGGGGGAAAGAAGTTCTGAATGTTCTGAAAGGGGCCTTCAACAATTGGGGCCAGGTGTGATTTCCTGTGCTAATGAAGAGGTGACAGGAGCAGTCTTGCAAATTCCACATTGCTCCCTAGAACTCTTTCCCTATCTATATAAGCAGAAGTTAAGAGAAAAATTTAATGTGAAATTAAATTGTGTGCTCTTGAGTTCATTCTCAGTCACTCATCAGTTTCAGTAAGGAAGTTCCAAGAGAATTGGTAGAGTCATTAGGATGCCTGCAGGAATGGTCACTATGGTGTCATTCTCAAGCTAAATGTTTACCAAACTGGACAACACTGCAAGTCCACCCTGATGCTATCACAGGGGTGACGAAGGGAACCTGACAAAAATAATTTTCAGTTTGGGGTGTACATGAACACAGAAGTGGTGTTAGATACATTCCCTGAATGAAGGAAAATGGCTTGCTGGAGTAGTCTAACCAAAGAAGCTGAATAGAGACTGATGGGGAAAATTCTACTCCAAGGGGAACTCAGCACCTTTAGGAGCTTCATATGAAAGAACATTCAGGTTAGAAAAGGAAGCAAATCTTGTGGGCCCTTTGAAGAAGATGTTGGGTGTATAATCTCCTGCACCCAGGAAACTTGAAAGCATTTCTCCATTGAATCCATGGTCTTTGAGGAGACCAAAATGAATCTTAATGCTATCCCATGAAATCTAGGCTCATGATCTGCATGGAGACCACCACATCATGGATGCCAAAAGTGCCAGAACAGACCAACCTAGGGACCATGTAGTTAAGAACACCTTCTACAATATATTTTGTCCCCTGTACCAGTCAACAACAACCGCAAACAATTTGGAGAGGGAGGAAGAAGAAATTAAAACAAAAACAAAAACAAAAATTATGCTTATCTAAAGTTCCTGAGCTAAGCCAAACCTGAGCTGGGTAAAAGGAGAGAGATGATGATATTTAATTTTAACATGGACTTTACAGAACTAAAAGAAAATGCAGCATATACCATTGAGATTTGACAAAACATTGCATTTGTCAGACTATGGTTGAACGTATTTACTAGGACAAAAAAGTGTTTTTAAATGTTGGTACCCTGCTAATGTTGACCATTCAAGAAATTAGTTATATTAATGTTGAGCTAAAATCAAACTTCCTGTAACTTCTATCCATTGATCCTGGTCTTTCTATCTAAAATCACACAATCACACTCTACTTCATATATATCTATATAGATATATCATATATATATCTGTATATACATATCTGTATTATATGATATATCTATATATGATATATATATACAGATATATATATGATATATCTATATAGATATTATATATCTATATAGATATATATGAAGTATGTGCCCCATATGTTCATAGCAAGCATGAACAGTTTATACATATATATGTATAAACTGTTTCTATGTAACTTAACTGTCACAGTTAAATCACAGGAATATTTATAGGAATAAAAAAATTTAGTACTCAACAAGGTAAAATTACAATATCCACTTAAATATCACCAGCCATGTAAAAAGCAAAAAAGGTCTGGATAAGCACAGATTATATAATTATAATAAATATAATATTATATAATATATATTAAACTATAATATAATTATTATAATTATATAATTAGTAGGCAATAACATTAAGACAGTTATTATAACTGTATCCCATATATTCAAGAAGCCAGAGGAAAAAATGTACATATTAAGTAGAGACATGGAAGATATAAAATCCCAGTAGATTCTAAAGATGAAAACTGCAATTCCTTGGAATAAAAATATACTGGATGAAATTAATGTCAGATTAGACATTGCAGAAGAAAAGATTGATGAACTTGAATAAATAGAGATATAACTATCTAAATTTAACAAACAGAGGGGAGAAAAGACTAAAAAAACAAGGACATAGTCAAACATCCTCAAATAACTATTATAAGAGTTCTAGGAAGGAAAGTGTGGAGAGGAAAAAAAAAATATATATATGGTAAAATAATTGTTAAAATTTTTCTGAATTTGAGGAACAGAAGCACAACAAAGTTCAAGCACAAGAAACATGAAGAAAGCTACACTAGGGCAGAGCAGAATCAAATTGCTTAGAACTAGTGACAGACAAAATCTTAAAGAAGAGAACCAAATCAAGAGATAAAGAAAAACAAATATAAGAATGATTTGTCAATGGAAACAATGCAAGCCTGAAGACAGTAAAGCAAAATCTTCAGAGTACAGAGAAAGGAAGAAAGAGAGAGAGAGAGAGAGAAAGAACCTATTAACCTAGAACCTATTAACCTAGAAATCAATAGCCAACAAAAGTATCTTAAATAAAGTGAAGGAAAATAGTTTTCAAACATACAAAAGCTGAAAAAATTAATCAATAGCAGACACACTGTTTTTCAAAGTGGCTGCACCAACTTGCATTCCTACCAACAGTGTAAGAGGCTTCCCCTTAATTTCATGGTTCTTATACTATATGTGAAGCAGTAGTATCACTTGAAAATTTGACCAAGTTAAAATATATATTCTAAAGCGATCATTAAAATGAAAGAAAAAAATTTATAACTAAAAAGCCAATGAAGGAGACAACATGAAATCATACAAAATACTTCACCCAAAGGAAGACAGGAAAAGGTGGAGGAAGGAAAGAAAGAACAGATAGAAAGCAAATAGTAAAGTGGTAGTTTGACACAATCAAATCAGTAGTTATATTACATTGAATCTTAAAAATCCCAATTAAGATGCAAAGATTGTCAGATTCAATAAAAACCAAGAAAGCATGAACAAGGACCAACTGTGATGCCTAAAACAGACCCACATGAAATGTAAATGCATAAATAGCTTAAAGTAAAGGATAGAAAAGATACAGCATGCTAAACTAAACACACACACACACACACACACACACACACACACGCAACTAGAGTGGCTATATTTTCTCAGACAACATAGATTTCAAAGAAAAGAATAGTAGTGGGGATGAAGAGAGTTACTTCAACTTGCTTAAGGCATCAATTCATCAGAAGAACACAACAATCCTTAGTGTTCATGCACCTAATAACAGAGCTGCAAATACATAAGCAAAAACCGAGAAACAAATGTACTTCATGTTTGGAGATTTCAATACCCCTCTCTTAATAACTGACCAAACAAGAAAAAAAAATTACTAAGGATATAACAGATTTGAACATTATTAACCAGCTTGACCTAATTTACATTTATAGAACATTCCCCCAACAACATCCAATAACAGAATACACATTCTTCTCAAGTGCATATAGAACATTTACCAAAATAGACATGTTCTGGGCTATTAGAAAAGACTCAGTAAATCTGAAAGATTTTAAGTCATACAAAGTAGGGTTTCTGACCACAATAAAATTAAATGGAAAACTCAATTCCAAAAATATATCTGGTAAAAAATTAGTAAACTAAACTAAACTAAATAAAAAATTAGTAAACTAAACTAAACTAAATACTTCTAAGTTATCTATAGATTTAAAAAATCAAAAGCAAACTATAAATTATTTTGAATTAAATGAAAATTGGGGGGCTGAGACCTAAATGTAAAATCTGAAATTGTAGAATTTGTAGAAGGAAACAAGAAAAAAATGTACAATTTACAAAAATCTGGAGGTATCTATTTACAAGTAAAGCAAATGAGTTTATAGCAAGAAGAAAAAAAAACTTGTTAGTATTTATCTCATAAAGAACACCTGGAATTAGATAGGAAAACATTTTCGTCTTTTCTTGTCTTCCTCATGTCTCAAAGACTCATGTATTCTACCTCTTGTTCTGAGAAAGTGACTCTTCCACCCGTAATATGGAAATACATTGGGGAATAGTATAATTCACATACTCTGTGTGTTGGCAAACACTGGATATAGACCATTTTCAGCATATCGAGAACTATACTATAAGAAGTCAAGGAAACGTCTCCTGGTGACTCAGAGGAAGAACAGTACTCCAAAAACATATACTGTAGGATGAAAAGAGGAATTTCAGAAAACTGTTTGCCATTTTCATTAGAATGTAAAATAATCAGTTTCCAAAAAGAGTAGGGATGAATAATAAAGTAGTAAAGGAATAGAGGTAGAAAATTATAACATAAGAACTAGATTCTGTAAGATATAGTAGGATGAATAAGAAAGAAAGGAACAATACAGTGAAGAATTATAAGAAAACTAAAAAAAAATGAAAAAAAAAAAAAACGAAATTAAAATCCTTTTTTGAGACTTTGAAACTGTCATAGACCAGAGAATACAATGGAGATACATGATGCCTAAACACATTTTTGTTAACCTGGATTGGATCTTTGATCAGAAAAAGGACATTAGTTAAAAAAAAAAAAAGTAATGTAACCTGAAAACTGGACTTTCATTAATAATAATGTTAAGTTCTATGGTAGATTGAATAATGCTTCCCCAATGATGTCTGCCTCCTCATCCCTGGAATCTGTGAATATGTTACCGTACATGGGAAAAGGGACATTGCAGTATAATTAATTAAGAATTTTAAGATGAAGGGGTGCCTGGGTGGCTCAGTGGGTTAAGCCTCGGCCTTCAGCTCAGGTCATGATCTCAGGGTCCTGGGATCGAGCCCCACATCGGGCTCTCTGCTCAGCGGGGAGCCTGCTTCCCCCTCTCTCTCTGCCTGCCTTTCTGCCTGCTTGTGATCTCTCTCTGTCAAATAAGTAAATAAAATCTTAAAAAAAAAAAAAAGAATTTTAAGATGAAGAGCTATCCTGGATTATCTGGTTGAGACCATTGTAAAGACAAGGATCTTTATAAAAGAGAGGCTAGAAGGTCAAACATATAAGGAGATGAGACAGAAGAAGCAGAAGCTGGACAGATGAGCTTTGAAGATGGAGAGAGATGCTGCAAGACAAGAAAAGAAGATGACCTCTAGAAACCAGAAAAGCCAAGGAAGCACATTCTGCCCTAGAGTCTCCAGAAGGACGGCAGACTTGTCAACACTTTGATTTTGGACTTCTGACCTTCAAAACTGCAAGGGCATAAAACAAATTTGTGACTATTCATTACAGCAGCAATAGGAGACAGATACACTTGGTTTCATAGTGCAACACATGAACTATGGTAATGTAAGATGTTAACATTGTGAGAAAATGATAAGTGTGTATGGGAACTGTCTCTACTATCTTGGCAACTCTTCTGTAAAATGCAAAAGCATTCCAAAATGAAATTTATTCTGAAAATTCTTTTCAGAAAATTCTTTTAAGGTTTGAGACCTTAAAAACAGAAATTGAGATGGCAAAGAAACATTAGTGTAGAGGTCAACTAGAAGTCTCTCACAGAATACAAAAGAAAACAGTGTAAAAGTGCTCACCAACCGGGTTACAGATGTGGAAAGCAAGAACAAACGTTAAGTTTGGGTAACTAGGATTTTGGAAGAAGAAATCAGAGCAAAGGAAATAGAAACAACGAACCTGGGGCACCTGGGTGGCTCAGTGGGTTAAAGACTCTGCCTTCAACTCAGGTCATGATCTCAGGGTCCTGGTATCAAGCCCCACATCTGGGTTTCTGCTCAGCAGGGAGCCTTCTTCCTCCTCTTTCTCTCTCTGCCTGCCTCTCTGCCTACTTGTGATCTCTGTTTGCCAAATAAATAAATAAAATTAAAAGAAAGAAAGAAAGGAAGGAAGAAAGAAAGAAAGAACCTACTATGATAGAAAATCTTTCTGAACTAAGAAAAATTTGAGTTTCTAAGCCCAATTTATAATTAAAAACAATAAAAACAATAACAACAACAACAGGAATGAAGAAAAAAATCCTGTAAATTTTCATGCAGAAAAAAAAAAGAAAAAAAAAAAGGAAAATTTTCTAGAGTGGGCACTGGTCAAGCTGGCTACCCAGCTGTAAATGATTCCCTTGTGTGGGGCTGATTCTCAGCATGCAGTGGTGGGTCCTCTGCCTTTTGGAGTTCAGCATCCCAACAGAGCTGTTTGATACAGTGATAGCTGACTCAGGTGGGGCCAGTCTGATTCTCTCTCCCAAGAATGGGAGACATGGGTAGAAACACTGAGTTGTTCAAAGTGTTCAAACTAAGTAGCACCACCCTAGAAAGATCCATGAAGCACCTGTGATTACCTTGGTTCCTGAGCTTCCCAGAGCTTGGATTTCAGCTTTTCCTTTAATTCTGTAAAATAATCATTTAGATAAATCCCTTGTTTTCTTAAGTTAGTATTGTAGTCTATTTGGGCGGCTATAACAACAGCAACAACAGAACCAGAAACAGACTGGGCAGTTAATAAAAACAAGTTTGTTTCTCATAGTTCTAAATGCTGGGAGTCCAAGATCAAGGCACCAGTTGGTCACATTCTGTTGAAGCCCCACTGTCTGGTTCATAGATAGCACCTTCTCACTGTGTCCTCACATGGTGGAAAGGGAAAGGGATCTCTATGGGGTTTTTTCTAACACAATTGATCCCACTCATGGGAGCTCCACCCTCATGACCTAAGCACCTCCTAATAACACTTTATGGGTCAGTAGATACCAACGTATGCATTTGGGGGACAAAAACATCCACATAATAGCAGTCAATCAGAGTCATTCTCCTTTTCTTATATACAAAATGACTTTAATTTGTATAGTTACAGAAGAATCAGGTCACACTGGCCTCAGAATTCTCTGTAACACCAAAAATCAGGAGATAATGAAAAACTTTATAGAATGTTAAAGGGAGGGAGTTTGTTATGCAATAACTATATAGTTTTTCAAAATTTCTGGGTAGATATGCAAGTGCCCAGATATTATTAACACCAGATACACTTCTAGCAAAAAATTACTTGAAGATACATTACTATGCTGAAGGAAAATCAGAGCTCAAGAGTGGGAAACTATAGTATAGAGGGGATGATGATGAGTCCTGCAACCAGTAAAAGACAGAATTAAGTCTTAACATTGTAATTTTGGTACAAAATGTCTCTTGAAAGAGAGAGCATTTGTTGTAAGATTAAATAATTTGAAAATGATAAAGTAGCTGTAGTTTTAACAAATTATATTATGGCATACTAACACAATTATATCAATAAAAACATGCAAAGGTGAAAGGGAAAGAGGGAAATAAATAAAAATGTTCCCCAACTTCTTGCCTGAGGGGTACACAAATACAATGCCAGCTAATTTTTCACTTGATAAAGATACACAGATCTGGAAAATGATCCTGAGAAACATCAAACAAATTATCACTATATAATTCTAGAAATAATGGGCATGATAAAGAATAAGCTAAATAAAATCCACAAAATGAAAGATATTAAGGAAAGAAAAGAAACAGCATGGAAAACTCCATGTGATAAGATTGTAAAAGTAAGACTAAATTTTTAATTATGGCAATAGTCAGAATTATTAAATAATATTTTAAATGTCTTAAGTTCCTCAATTAAGACAAAGACTTGGGGTTTGGTCAAAATAGTAAAGTAAGTTATTTCATGAAGACAAAGCTAAATAAGACAAACTATGACAAAAGTAAGAAGTACATAAGAATAATTAAAGAAAAGAAATAAACGTATATATAACATATATCATATGAACATATATCAAATAAACATATATCAAAGAAAAATTTCTCGGGGCTCCTGGGTGGCTCAGTGGGTTAAAGCCTCTACCTTCGGCTCAGGTCGTGATCCCAGGATCCTGGGATCTAGCCCCACATCGGGCTCTCTGCTCAGCAGGGAGCCTGCTTCTCCCCACCCCTCTCTCTCTGCCTGCCTCTCTGCCTACTTGTGATCTCTGTCTGTCCAATAAATAAATAAATAAATAAATAAATAAATAAATAAATAATCTTAAAAAAAGGAAAAGAAAAAAAAAAGAAAAATTTCTCAAAAGACAGCAAGGGCCATAGTTTTAACATTATACCAAAGAAAATTCAAGGCAAAAAGCATTCAATAGGAATAATGGATTTCAAGCTCTTTATCTAATTAATGTAAAACACCCTTTTTCAGTGTTTATGACACATTATAAAATGTTATCATATAATAGACAAAAACTTCAATAAATATCAACAATTATGGTAGGTAACATTCTTTAGCAACGATGATGTAATTCTAGAAAATAATAACAAGTTTATGTTTTTAAAAATCCATAACCATTCAAAACTATAAATCAAACCAAACAAAAACCTTCTAATACATCTTTGTTCAAAGAGGAAAGAAAATGTGATTAAAGACTACACACAAAAAACAACAAAATAAACCTTTCATATCAAACTTATAGGATATAGCCAAATTACATTCAAAATGAAATTCTTAGCTTTAAATGTTTAAAAATTTAAAACTATGAAAATAAATTGAACACTCAGCTGAAAAAGGTTGCGAGGACATTTTCATATGAAAATTAGGGAGAAGGAAATAATATTTTTTAACTGCTGAATTCAAAAACAAAAAAGAAATTCAATATAATAATACAAGCACTTTTCTTTATACCATACTACCTCTTAGGTTAATTAGAAATTCGATTTTTCAGTGATGTGATATTCTATGTATTCAAATAATCTGACAATATGTCATAGGGGCAAGTTGTCAACTGGATCTTTGTTGCAGTTTGGCTGTTGGGGAAAGCCATGGAGTGGGAAAAGACAGTTTCCATTAACAAAAGAGGAAACAGAATTTGAACAAAAGTATCTTGCAATCCACTGTACTATACATAGTATAATAGAACACTGATCTGAAATTCCCATATGCCATGTACCTCCTGATTTTTCCCATCCTCACATCTCTGTTACTTGGCCTGGACAATTAACCTTCTTAGAAACAAATGATGGTACAACAAGTAATAACCTATGGTATAATCATTTTTAAAAACAATAATCATGCCTTATTTTTTCCAATTTATATTTTTCTCTTACTTACTGTCATATACAACATCAGGTTGCCTGAGAAACGAAGAATGTTCTTAGAGCAACAGCAAAGGAAAGGCACCCCAAATCATTTTTTTTAATTGGACACCTGGTACTTCAGAAGTTATCAAAGTAGTCATTTTAACTTTGTTGGCCTTCCTTACATTCACTTTACAGTTTAATGTTGGCTTTGTTGAGTTACTCAAGGGAGGAAATTGTTTCAGTTCCTAGGACATCTAATGATTTTAACTGAGTTCTCTTCACAAGCATCTCATAGGACCAGGCAGTGGAAATTATGATCTCTGGAGTGAGATCCTAGCTCCACTAGTTTTAAATTGTATGACTTTGGCAATGAGCCCTTTTGCTAAAATGGGTCTGCCTCCATCTTTATGTGGCACCGTCTCTGCATGTGTCCACATACCCTTCTTATAAGGAGTCTTTGGATTTAGGCCTCATGCGAATTCAGATGATCTCATCTTAACTTAATTGCATCTTCAAAGACTGTATTTTTAAAAACAGTGACATTTACAGATTCCAAGAGACATGAATTTGGGGAGGGCACTATTCTTTTGTATCTTGTTTCTTTAACTCAACATGAGGTTCGTCATATTTAACCACAACATTACATATACCTGTATGTTCATTTTCATTGTTGCATGATATTCTATTATATGAATATACCTTATTTATCTATTCTACTCCTAATGGATATTTGGGTTTTCTAAGTCTTGGCTTATTAATATATGGTATATACATTATTGTCCATGTCTCCTGGTATACATGTGCATACATATCTGTTGAATACATACCTGTTGTAGGCTTAAAAAATGGCTCCCAGGGACGCCTGGGTGGTTCAGTTGGTTAAGCGGCTGCCTTCGGCTCAGGTCATGATCCCAGCATCCTGGGATCGAGTCCCACATCGGGCTCCTTGCTTGGCAGGGAGCCTGCTTCTCCCTCTGCCTCTGCCTCCCACTCTGTCTGCCTGTGCTCGCTCGCTCTCTGACAAATAAATAAATTAAAAAAAAATTAAAAAAGAAATGGCTCCCAAAGATATTAGGTCCTAATGTTTAGAATCTGTAAAGTTCACTTTCTTTGGGAAAAAGGTCTTTGTAGATGTAATTAAGTTAAGAATCTTGAAATGGGGAGATTTTCATGGATTACCTAGGTGGGCCCTAAATGCAATCAACCACAAGTATCCTCAGAAGAGAGGGATAGAGGGAGATTTGACATAGACAGAAGAGGAGGAGGCAATATAATCATAGAGAAAGAGATTGAATGAGGCAACCATAAGTCAAGGAACGTCAGCGGCCACCTAAAACTGGGAAATCAAGGAACCTCTTCTTCCTTAGATTCTCCAAAGGGAACAAACCCTACTGTTACCTTGACTTTGGCCATGTAATAACTGATTACTGACTTCAGGTCTCTTGAAATGTGGGGAATAAATTTCTATTGTTTTGAACCACCAAGTTTTGGTAATTTTGTAGTTATAGCAGACATAAGAAATAACACAATGCCTAAAAGTAGAATTGTCCTGGCATGGGTATGCAAAATTTCAAAGTTAGAATATAATGCTGAATAGTTTTCTTAAATGGTTGTAGCACTTTACACCATCAGTATAAAGAAGTCCCTGTTATCCATATCTTGGGAATGGTGTGAAAGACTCTACAATGCAATTAAGTTATTCTGTGCAGGCTGCAGAAATTTCAAATCAAGGGCACCTGCTCAGCATTTCATCTACATCTTTCTGAAACCATTCCTTGTTGTGGGAATGAGAATTCTAGTTGGATTAGTGAGAGTCCTGGTATCAGACCTCTGAGAGTAGATGAGTATGCTCTCTGAAGTTAGGAAATGAATAGACACAGGAGAGACAAGGCTGGCATCTATAGTGAAAATCCAGTTCACAGCATCTAGCCAGGATGGAAATTCAAGGACTTGACTTTCTTAATTTAAGAGGTGAAATATGTTGCACCAACATAATAGGTGATCTCTAAATTACTGGGGCTCAGGAGCCAGTAGCTTCCACTTTTCTGGGTTCATGGAAATGACCAAATATGTATTTGGCATGGAGTACCAGAAGATCCAGGAATAAATACCTGGCCAGGGAGAGAGAAGGTCACAAAACCAATGTCATGCATTGAATTAGTTTAGAGGCCACTTTGTCCTTTAGAAGATACAGATAACCAGGTGAAAGTATTGACAGAAGTTCAGGGCAGAATTCCTTCCCCCAGAAAAACAAAATACCTTAGCAGGAAGGGACTTGACAAGATAGCAAGGGGATTGTTGCGGGTGATTTAGTCAGGATACACCCCAGGAAAGGAAAGAAGGACAAGAGAGATGCCTTAAAACAGAAGGTGATGTAGAGGTTAGTAACATAAAGTTTCCATGTGAAATTTGGGGTCTGGGCTGCAGAAACACCAGAAGAACTGGTGTAAGTAGGGAGAGCAGTAAGTCTTTATATATAAGTAGGGAGAACATTTCAAGGCAGAAGTGGGTCAAAAGGAAACTTTCCAAAGATAAGATTTAAGTTCTGGAGAAGCAGTTGCTGCCTAAGACAATATGCCCAAGACAAGATGCCCCATCCGAAGAAGATGGACAAAGGCAAGGCAATCAAGAATGAGGTTTTCTGGAATTCAGAGAGTAGATCCACAGCAGTGTAAAATATGGCCAGGTAATTCTTGAGTGTTTTGGGGAACTGTGGGGACTGCAACAAAATTTACTGAGTGATAGGGTTGTGGCATAAGAAGAGTTTAGACTTTGGAAGCAGACGAACCTGAGCTCTGATCCTAGCTCTACTATTTACAAACTGTGTGATCATGTTTATGTGATATAGCCTCTCTAGGCTTCAGTTCCTTATCTATAATTCAAGAACAATAATATATTATAGGTTTGTTATTATGATTAAATGAGAGAAGGTGTGCAGAGAGTGTTTCATAGTGCCTTAATAAATGATAGGAATCCCCCTTTACACCACCACTTTCTCTGCCCACGTTTCTCTTCAGTACATAATAAATCAAATCCCTGGGACCAGTGAAGGCTATGGTTTGGTAAACAGGCAAATACCTACTGTTCATCCTGGAGACACTAGTATCCAAATCCATACCAGCCAGATTAATTTCAGACCTCATTCCCTGGTGGGCTGAGAATTCTGATTTTTGTTCTTTTCCCCTAATCAGAAAAAACCTACATATTTGGTAAGAATGAGTTAAATCAAAAGGTTGAGGTCTATAAAGACCTATTCAACAACAGCTAGGAAGGCTGGAAAGGCAAGATCTGATACTAGATAAATCAGGAGGAACTTGAAAGGGTCTTCTTTTAAAATACCAAGCTATTTCTAAAGTAAAGTGATGGACATTTAAGCAAAGTTCTAAAGAGCTGAGGACCTCATTAAGTGACCCAGGAACCTTACCTATTTAGGGGAAGACCATCAAAATGATGCATCCAATTGGGAGAGACTTTTCATAAAGATGGACAATTGCTTTCTTCTTAAAGTCTTATAGACCTCCAGCAGGACCTGGTTATTGTGCAATTTTTAAAAAATACAATAAAAATTTCTGGATACCCCCACGTCCATTAGCAATTTGCATCAGTAAAAGTAGGAAGGACTTCCTGCCATGCATATTCATCTAAGAGTTGAAGTTTTAAACAAAACAAATAAGACCTGTCAAGATTATTCTCCATCTCCTATTCTACCTGTAACTTCATGTTCCCCATTGTGTGAGTGAAGAACTAGTTCAGCAACTCCTGACTGAGTCCCTTTGATCTCTCACCTGCTAGCCCTAAGTCTACTCCAGATAAGATCTCAGAACTTCACCTATACAGACCAAATTCCTACAATAGTCATAGTACAAAGGCACAAATTCTGAAAACAGAAATGTTGAATGAAACATAAAGCAGAAAGTTAATCTGTTTGGCATCTTGTTACCTCTCTTCTGAGTGTATGGGAAGGCTGTTAATTGCTTGATTTACTGTAATCGTCATTCTGCCAACAGCAATAAATAAAGTTAATTAATATAAGGTAAGGTAACTCACTGCCAGGAAAGCTGGTAATTATCAGGAAATTGGAGAGAAGTTGTTTTCATGATTAACTTTGGAGGAGAAAAATACAATTACCATCCTCCTTTTTGAGTACCTATCTTTTTATTATTATTATTATTATTATTATTGTTATTATTATTTATCTTGCCTTGCTCTTTCTGTAGAAATACCCTGGGGAGTTCTACCATTAGTTTTGTCCCTTCCCTCCATCAAGATGGCTGCATATTTGTTGAGAAGTAGCTGGAGCAATATCTGTCTTTAATTCTTCTGGTAGCAAGGGAAGCTGAAAGGGCTCTAAAGCATGAAGTCAACCTGACGGGGTTTCTGAATATATTCAATCTCTGCTATCAGAAGGGACCTACTAGGAGAAATGGAGGAGAAAATCATTCCTGGATGCTGACATATTTTTGCTTAATTTTGCTAAGCCAGGATTCTTTCTCAGATAGGACTTAGAAGTGGCATGCAGTAGTAGAAACAAGGATGGTCTTTGGAGTTAGAGACTTAGGTTTATACTTAATAGATAAGAAAATTTTAAAATAAATATCTTAAACATCTTGGACACTAAGTTTCCCATTCTCTAAAATATGAACCAACACTTTTTGCATAGCATTTATTTGCAGATTAAATGGGATAGTTGCTGAATAAATATTTTCTGCTCTTCTTCCATCCTATTCTTAGATATTTCCTTAAAAAACATAGCAATTTTTCTTTGTTATCCATCTTAAACTGGGTGCTGTATAGCTTAGAGACAAACATTTCTTTCTTTACTAAATATACAACGTGTACCATGTGTAGTGACCACTTGTGACATCTTATCTTTGCTATTCTGATAGCTATTTTGCTATTCCTTCCCCCACCTTTTTCATTTGAATATTTTAAATTTTATTTAATCGTTTGGAATATATTAATGAAGTCACCTTAAACCCCTTCTAGATAAAGAGTTTATGAATGCATGCACACATACACATATATGATAGTTTATTTTTTTTATTTATGTGTGGTATATCATATTCTACACTATTCTTTTTTTCTCAGAATCATATACAACATGGTTTCATTCACTAATTGTTAACAAGTATGTTCATTAATTCTTGCCTCCAAACCAAAATCCTAAGTCCACTGATGATGTGAATAAATTTTAATCTCAAATATTTGTTGAATTGATTTGAATCATATAGCTTGGTTATTTCCTTTATTTATAACAACTATGTGCCCCAATCCCAAAATTAAGACAAATCTGCTCACCAAATATGAGATACATGGCTTGCAGAGTCAAGGCTCTTCCCAATAAGAGTAGCATTTTTTTTCCTCTTTCAATAGCCACTCTAACCATATATCCCTCCAAAAAATAGAAATCCATTCTTTTTACACATAACCAAACTTGATGCTACTTTTAGCAACGCAATCTGTGATGAATGAATCATTAGCTAAAACTTTAGCTGTAGTGTGAGGACAATGAGTATTTTTGAGGAAAATGTAGGACATTTTATCTCCATGCCTATAAAATCTGACTAGTCACATAGTATGTGTTCAATAAAGGCTCACTGTATTACTTGAACACTGCAAGTTAAGGCCAGGAATTCTTGACTTCTTGACACTATGCTCTTTGCTTTCTCTTCTTAATGTTCCTCTTATTCCCCTGGCTGTGAAGTCAAGTACTCAAAGAATTTCACTTCTCCACTGCCCGTCAAAGCCAATACCAAATTAAGGCTCTGATACCAATAGTACACTATTTTTTTCAGGGTTATTTGTTTATTTGAGAAAGACAGGTAGACAGGGAAAGGGTGGGGGAGAAGGAGAGACAGAATCTCAAGCAGACTCCACATGCTGAGCATGGAGCCCAATGCAAAGCTTGATCCCACAACCCTGAGGTCATGACCTGAGCCAAAACCTAGGGTTGGACAGTCAACAAACTGAACCACCCAGGCACCCCAACTGTACACTATTTTTTTGAAGGCATGGCTAGAATTTTTCTTCATCAGTTAAGTGACTGTAAGTCTAAACATGTGGGTTTAGAGAAGGGTGATAGTACAGTAAGCATCAGAACACAGAAATATAAGGGAGCTATATATGAAAATTACAAATGAATGCAGAAACAACTTCATCAAGATCTCTGATGTGCCACCTCTACTTGATGTTGAGTCTTGTGGGCATACTGAAATACATAGTTTGATGGACACCCAATTTATGATGGGCAGCTCAGGTCAATATTACTTAATGTCCAGTGTCTGTATCTAGCAAGCTAAAAACTGTTTTCAAAAAAAAGAAGTTCTCTGTTGAAGAAATATGGCGCTGCTCCAAAATCCTAAGTCTCAAACTTGAGACTGTGCTTTCAAAGCTTGCTGCAGGATCTATAAAGCATCTTTTTTGGGGGGGGGACAAAAACTCGGGACAATGTAATCCCCAACATTTAATAATTTTTAACACCAAAATGTACCAGTTGAAAAGTGATTAACACAGCCCATCATTTACTCTTTGTATCTAGCAACTGTCAATCAGGCAGATTATTTTTCCCCACTAACAAGTACTCTGATTATCTTGGCACCGTGTAGAAATAACTTCATTGTGTCTCCACCGTGGGTACATGCATTAATGTCTCAAGACTGATAAAGTTCCTGGAGTTGGGTGAGAGTATTTGAAAGGGAGCCAAGTCCAGTGGATGGAGAGGGAATGAGTTCTCTGGGCTGGGGGGGTGGGGTGGGTGAGGGTGCGGATAAAAGTAGATAAGGAGGCAGAGATGCTGATGGAAGGAAGGGAGAAGGGATACTATACTGGGCAACCAGCACGGCGGCAGCCAAATAGGATTTTGATTGTCCAGTAATTTCTGGGAAATATTTGCCCAGCTGCTCCAAATATTTCTCTTCCAAGATATATTTGTCTGGGCTTTAGAGACCAGAGACCTTTTGCAAGGAACTCTTCCAAGCTGCAGGGCCATCTGCATTATTGGCCCAGTTATGCAGTGGCCCTATGAGAAAAGTTAGTCATGGGCTATTAGAAGAATTAGCTTCCTTTTGCAAGGTAACTCTTCCAAGTGAGGTAACCACAGGGTCTTCAGTCAAGGCAACGAGACAAGGAAACAGTGGCTGTTTGGCTATTAAATGATGCTGACAAGGGCTCGGGGTCAGTGTAGTTTGAGTTTTGTTATATAACCCACTGCAAGTTTTGGAATGCCACACCTTCCCAATAAATGTCTTAGCTTAAGTGTGAGAAGTATAATGAAACTGTGAACACTACGGATGTAGTACTTGATACTGACAAAACCAGGATAAGAGCCTGCTTTTTGACTGTCTCAACCTTAAATATGGAAGAAATAAGAGTCTTTGAGTACAATCACAGAACGTTCTTGGCTTTCAGTCCAAGACTTACATATAGAATTTACAAGCTTGATCCATCCATTTTTTTCTTTTATTTTGCACCACAACTTGAAAAATCTTTCCCACCCAACAGTGATTAATCTTACCGTTTATACTGTTCTATGTAATTGGCCACTTGATTCCCCAAAGTTTTACCTTCAATGGCAACATTATTATAAAAGACCACAGATGATAATTTGATAAGCGGTTTCATTACTGCAGGCCTTTGTCATAACTCTATTCAACAATGGAATTTGGATATTTATTGCCCTCAAAGTTAGTAGGACCAGACAATCAATTTCAGGTTATCTCCCTGATAGTCTGTTGTCTTTGATCATTCCTCGTGTCAATTTTTGCATCAGTCATGGTTCTTAATTGCAAGTAACATAAACCAACTTTGGCTGGTTTAACAGAAGAATAATTTGTCAAAAATAAATTGGGTAGCTTATGAAATTTCCAGGAGGGTCAAAGAACCAGAATCAATGGCTACAAAACCAGGGACACAGCCCCAATCACATCACAGAACTAATAGAGGAAGACATCTCTGCTGCCACCTCTGGGCACTAGATGTCACGGGTTGTTCTGTGGTTACTGCAGATGTTGAACATGAGTTACAAATGCCACAGTTGCCCTTGGGCACAAATGTGGCTGCTGCTGTTCCTGCTATTGTCACCACTCTCTACCAAATATATATTCTACACAGCCTTTTTCTCTTTGTAGCCAGTTTTGGTAAGGATGTGTGTCTAATTGACGGAACTAGGACCTGCATCTCTACTTAACTGGAAACATAGTCTAGGATTGTGATTATATCATAGCTTTTGGCTAGATATAATAGAATATTCATTATATAATATCAGTTTTACCTTAGAAGATGGGGAATTCCTTCAACATATTAAGGGAGTACAGTAATGGTGTGGCCAAAAACAAATGTCCATTTAATTGAAACATAAGGATTCAATGAAAGAAAAGAAACAATTTACCTGATGGTTTGCATGAGTTTTGGATAACACAGTAGGGTTTTTTCCCCCAAAAATCTGTTCTTTGCTAGCATGTGAATGTATGTGTATATGTGTGTGTGAGACGTAAAATCCCTGAAAAACAACATTTTAATAGTTTCTATCACACACACACACACACACATACACACACATCTAGCTGTTTCAGAATACCTTCATCTGGCACTACAGTGGGCTTGATGTTTCCAATGTTCTTGTCTGGCTTTTAAAAGCCAAACAAAAAGAGACATCTCATCAACCCCAGACCAAATGCACCTGGTACTTTCCAGGCAAAGGTGGGCTTGGGAATCACCCTAGGGAGGAGGCAAACCACAAAAGCCTGGAATTTGTAAATTGCTGAGTTAGGAGGCTTGGCTGGTGATGATAGATCTCAATCAGGGATGAGACACAGCTCATAAGCACATGCCATGCTTGCCATATGCCAAGCATTTTCAGGGTTCAGGCACCTCTCTGTGAGTCTGAGAGATTCTGACTGCCTGCAACAACTGATACCGACAAATTAGTTTAGAAAAAGGGAATGACAGCTCTTAATGACCCTATTCCAGATGCTTGTTGAAATGGCAACTAATCGTCCTGCTAGTGTGTATGAGGAGCCTTTGATAAGTGGCTCATATGATATCAGTCATGCTTCAATTGCTCTCAGCCAATGGAAGGGAGGTGGCGAGAGAGTTAGAGGCTTGTTTAGAACAGACGTTGCATGAGAAAAGCATGTGGAGCAGTGGGTGGGGTGAGGTAGGGAATGGAAGAGACACTGGGATTGAGGTTTATAGACCAGGTGCTGCTTGGCATCCGAATACCTCAAGCTATTCTACGCTCTGGGAAACATTCCCAGCCTAATTATAACATAGCTGTCAAGCTGTTTTCCTGATCTGTGTGACCCAAGACGGCCTTGGCTGGATCACTTGAGCACCACAATGTCTCACTTATATAGAAGGAATTTGTGGGCAGTTCTTGGCCTCTTTCCTAAAACTCTTGCGGGAAAGTAGAAAGAAAGGGAGGAGTTCATATTGGTCCAAGGGCTGATGTCTCTGCCCTATCACAGGCTGAACTTGTTAATCTGGCCTCCCTATTCAACCTGAACTAGCCTCTTTCTTTCATTTTCCTTTCCATACTCTCCCACTTCTCTATGCCTGGCACCTCCCTTCAGAAATTGCCCCCTTGGTGTACACCTGAGTATACACTTAGTTTTATAGGAGGAAGCCAGGAAGTGAGGTGACATTAGTTTCTGGACTGTAGATGGTCCAGGTCAGAAGGATTCTTGAGAAGGAATATTTTAACCTCCTGGGAGATGCATTTACCAGCCAAAAATAGCAGGTCAAAAAAGTTCCAAAAATCTTAAGTGTGGTCATTTACTCTGAGAATACTTCAGGCCATTCTTTAAATATTAGTACTCATGACTAACCCTATTTATTGTCATCTTTCACTACATTTCTCCCCTTTCCGCTCCTCTTTCCCTTCTCCTGTCTCTATCTTTCCTAATCTCTTTTCCTCCTCTAACTCCTCCTCCACCGAAACCAAGCCTCTCCTCCAGTCAAGGCCCAGTTCGGAGCCGCCTGCTCTGACTGGAGTGGACCAGGACACTTTGAGTTCCAAACTGTTGCTTAGCACCGAGGTTGCTTAGATACATCTCTCAGTGACAACTGGCCTTTGCCTTTGACCACTTATGCATATAAGCTTTGTAACAAGTATCCCTGTTCAGAGGGGCATTGGGCCAGGACCAACTTTCACAATCTGCTTTTGAGCTGCCTGGGTGGCAGTAGGAGTGGGGGTTGTTTTAAAGGAAAAGAGAACTGAATTTTTTTATGCTTAACTATAGGTAGGATTGAGCAGTCATAAGGAACTAGAGATTGAGAAAAAAAACACAATGTCCTGGTGAACACAGCTTGGGAGCTGTCTTCATACCAGTATGTGAGTAAGTCAGAGGAAATATAGCCACAAACTTGAGGAAAAAAATAATTTATATCCTCCTCCCCCATGAATCATCACCTGTATCTGTGATTTTTTTCTTAAGAGAAAAAGTGTTGGGGTGTGTATGTGTGAAGATGAGGAACACTGAAGGGGAGTGAGGAGAGAAAGAAAAGGGAAAAAAATAGGACATTTAGACAAATGCCAAGGCAAAGTGAGGAATTTGAGTCTCTGTGTAAAAAGACACCAAGGAGATAGAAATGGTGCAGAGTTGGGAAACCATTGTTCCACAGAGTTCTCAGACATAGCCTTTTGGACCTCTTTGACAGTGACAACGTCCACCACACCTCATTCAGTAGAATGAGGGGAGAAAATGATATCCGAGGTGGCTGGTAGGGATAGGGTGGTGAGGAGGGACATACCAAGTTTGTTTAAAGAGATTGCTACAGATGCACACTTCTCCCAATGTTCCACATGCTTGCTGCAGCATTTTCCCTTCTTTGCTAATCAACTATCACCACTGCCATCTTCAAGCTAATGTATCTTTGCTAGAACCTACTGTGTATAAAGTTTCATGTATGGAGGAGACACAAAATGTATCCCCCCTGCCTTGTTGAGTCTAGTCCGAGGGACAAGATAAGATGTACAGGAACAAACAAGCAGCATGTAATGAATGTCTTGGCAGCACATGTGCTATAGAGTAGATTACATGAGTTCATAGAGGAGAGAGATGGGGTAGGCTAGAAAGAGAGAAAGAGGGAATTGGAACAGATGTCAGGAAGAAAACAGGATGAGTTTTAGTGATGTGGCACTGAGTAGGGACTCACCTGTTTGGGCCTCAGATTCATCTTCTGAAAGTGGGAAAGTGGGATCCCTAGAGGACTTCTGAGCCCTCACCAGATTTCACATCCTATGGTTCTAGGGTGTTACCATCCCCAGTGAGTCTCTAAATTAGAAAGTCAGCTGATGACTTTTCACAACATCACTCATGGCCCCTGCTCTCCTGAACCCTTTCTGTGCACCTGCACAACCTATGTTTGGAAGTTTATTGCCAGTGACAAATGAGCTTGGCTGGTTTGAAGAAAGAGGACATATGTATAGCAGAGGAGAAAGCTGATATGGCTTTTACTAAAATAGAGAGGGGTCTGAGGCACCCCCTCCCTTGCCCCATATCCTAGTGAATAGACAGTGGGTGTGTTTTTGCTTGTGTCAAATCAAACTGTGGGTGTATATTTGCTTGTATCAAGCTACAGCCCTATTAATGGCCAAGAGAGGGGCTAGGCTTTCCCTTGTCCTCACTTCTCCTTTTGAAGCCCCTGTAGTACACTGTGCATTAACTCACATGAAACAGGAGATGAATCATTTGGGTTAGAGATAGGTTGATTGGTAATTCTTACAGTGACTCTGAACTGTAACTTTTGAGGCAGCAAGTTAGGGGGATTGGGGAACTGGGAATTCCAAGGGTGACATGACATTTTTCATGAAGTATCAAGGAAAGAAACTCTACCTTCATGTTTCGCATGATTTTTCAGTCATTTGCCCCAAAGTTAGTATTAGAATGTTGCTCAAAATTTGGTGCTCTGCTTTTTTAATGGGGTTATAAACCTGGAAAAGGATCTTAGAATTTCTGAGAGAAAGCTAGGGTTTAGAAAAGGGAAATGATTTGCCCCAAGTCACTTAGCTAGTCAGAAGGATCCAAGAGATCTGGGTTCAGAATTCAGGTTCTTAAATACTGGTCTTGTATCTGGCCATTCTACCTTCTCCCAGAAAGTCTGGGTTCCAAGAGCCTCTGCATAGTACTGAGATAAAGAGATGTAGTTGGGATTGCAGTGGGTTGGAGTGGGAAAGGTTATTAGGATGTGGGCCCAACTCTTCTAAATGAGGGAGTCAGCTAACTCTCTCTCTCACATCTGGAATCCTCCCTCTCTCTGACCCTGCAGATGAGTTCTTTGGTAGAAAGCCAAACAGAGAAGCTGCAGTATTCTTTTTTTCTCCCCAGGTTCTCCCAAGGTCTACTAATTAGGGCACAAATTTGGAAGAGAGGGAGAAACATTAACTCTCTTGCTAAATACCTATGTAACTTTGAAAGTCCCATCTATGGCTTTTCTTTCCTCATCTTCTTTAAAAAAATTTTTTTTTAAATTTATTTATTTGTCAGAGAGAGAGAGATAGAGAGAGAGAGAGAGAACACAGGCAGACAGAGTGGCAGGCAGAGGCAGAGGGAGAAGCAGGCTCCCTGCCAAGCAAGGAGCCCGATGTGGGACTTGATCCCAGGACGCTGGGATTATGACCCGAGCCAAAGGCAGCCGCTTAACCAACTGAGCCACCCAGGCATCCCTGTTTCCTCATCTTTAAAACGTCAAGACAGTTCATTACTTAAAGGGCTTGCTAAACATACACATTCCTTCCAGGACATGCAATCAAAATGAGTGGGGTAGTGGTCCAGGAATCTATTTATAATGAGTTGTTCAGGTGTTTCCTAGGAGCATCCTGACATGCCAACCACTCTACTTCATGATCCCTGAAGTTCCTTCTGGCCTTGTATCTTATGTGTAGATGGGATGTGAGGAAACAGTTCTCAAAACTAAGAGGTTTATATCCTTTGGCTGTCCTCATCCAGAATAGAAGTAGGAAAAAGAAAAACAATAGACTTAAAGGTGAAAATCCTCTAGGGCACCAGTTTTTTCTTTCTAAGGTTCCTGTGAGATGGGCTGAAACTGGGCATTGGGCCATCTTTTATAAACCAAATTCTCTAAATTGGTATTGCTTTTTGTCTTCATTTCCCTTCTGTTTTCCTACAACCTTTGGCAAAGTCTTGTTTCAGCCTAGTTGCAACTGTGCTGTGAAGTGTTATGCATTGGGTCATAATTAGTCCAAACATATGCTGTTTAGTCAAAGGAAAGTGCTGACCCTATCTTCCCCACCCTCAGCTGAGGTCAAAGTAATGTCACATCATAGTCAATGACACATTCTAAGAAGATAAAATGCAGCTGCCTAAAGCAAAACTCAATATCTAGCTGTCCGCCCTCCAAAGAAATGATCCTTCTAATATTTGCCTTGGAGGTCGCGAGATTTACTTTAATTACTAAAGTGACTTTTTCTTCTAGAAAACCCTGTAGGGAAGATGGTGAAGAGAATCTGAGGTATTCTGCACACTCACTAAGAAGACATTGGCTGCATTGGCATGTCAGCACAAGCCACCATGAGTTGTATTTGTTGAAGATTGTTGGGACCTTGAAAGAGTAGTTAAAGGTTTGTGGCTGACAGATGGAACCCAGGTCTGTGGAGTCAAAACTTTTCCAGACTGCAAGACTAGCATACCTGAGCTTTTCACAGGCCAAAGACTAGGGAATGTCATGCTGTGATGTTCTCTGTCCTCACCCAGGACAGCATGTTCCAGATTTCCTAAAAGCAATAGGATGTGTTAGATAATAGAGATCTTGTCTCTCTGATGAGAAGGTAAATGGGAGCCACCAGAAGACTTGTTTCTCTCCCCAGTGGGAGCAATAGTGGGTGGCTGGGACCAGGGGCCAGGTATGTTCAGGCATGCACCAGAGCCAGCAGCCACCAGGCAGAAACTTCCCCAGCACTGTTGTTGGAATGATCACCATCAGAAGAACAGGATTTGGGGTTTTCGAGTTGCTGATGGTTAATACTCAAATTTTGTGTGGGCTCTGGGGCAATAAAGCAAACAATTCTACAGTTCTTCTCAGCTCTTTTTGGTCCTGAGAAGGTGGCAAGTCCCTGAATTGAGGTAGAATTGTGAACTGCCTTTCATCGATTAGCATAGTCTCAGGAAGGCTACAGCTGTGATTCTTTTGGTGGCTGTCACCTGTGATGGCATGTGTGCACACCTGTGTGTGGGTGTGTGAACACTCCTATGCATACACATGAATGCCCACACATGTGTCTCCTTGTATACACGCACCTGTGCCCACATGGCAGGTGCCCCTGGCTGCCATGCCAGGTGGAGCTTCTGCCATTTACCCATAATGAGACACACAGGCCTGCCTTCTGCTCGGGGTGTTTTCCCTCCTTTATCATCCACATTAAATGTTACAGGCACTTGACTTTATGACTCCTTCATTCCGCACATTAAGCAGCTGACACAGGCAGCCTCCTCCAGACAGCAGCCTATACAAGCCTGCAGCGAGTTATTTAGAGTACCGTCTTGAGGAACAAGAGACAGAAAAGGGTGTTTCAGGTTATGCCAGGTAGCCCCTAAATCCCAATAGGCTTCTTCCCATTTTAAAGCTGTTCTAAGTCAGGAAAAAATGAAAGAAAGAATCAGGGCCAAGCGCTCTTGCCACTCCCACACAGAGGCACAGCCAGCTTCTCAGCCACTGCAGACCTTGGACGGCATGGTACTAGGAAGTTCAGATGTATCCTTCCCTTCCCTTCCCTTCCCTTCTCTTTCTTCCTTTCCTTCTCTTTCTCCTCCTTCCTTCCTTCCTTCCTTCCTTCCTTCCTTCCTTCCTTCCTTATTTGAAAGAGAGAGTGAGCAAGAGCCCATGCACGAACAACAGGGGCAGAAGGGCAGAGGGAGAAGCAGACTCCCTGCTGAGCAGGGAACTCAATGCAGTACAGGGCTCAATCTCAGAACCCTGGGATCATGACCTGAACCCAAGGCAGACACTTAACCGACTGAGCCACCCAGGAGTCCCTTAGATGTGTTTTTCAAAGTAATTCCCACCCTGCTGTTGGAGGTGATAGCACCATAATATGTGGAAGGTTGCCCTTACTTCCTGCTTAAAGTCATTTAGAAAGGGCACCTGGGTAGCTCAGTCATTGGGCGTCTGCCTTCAGCTCAGGTCATGATCCTGGGGTCTTGGAATCGAGTCCCTCATTGGGCTCCCTGCTCAGCAGGGAGCCTGCTTCTTCCTCTCCCACTCCCTCTGTTTGTGTTCCCTCTCTGGCTGTCTCTCTCTGTCAAATAAATAAATAAAATCTTTAAAAAAATAAAAAAGAATTAAAAAGTCATCTGGAAAGTAACAAAACCTCATGAGGAAAGCTGTCCTTTGCTGACCCCAGGTTGGAATCTGATTCTGGGAAGAGAGAATCCCCTCCCTTACCTTTCTCTCTCTTTCCCCTTCTTCCCTTCTTCTTTCCTGTTCTTATTTACTCCCTTATCTTCACCTCCATCTTGACTCTTACCCTTATCTTGGCATCCTCTCTCCCGACTTCTGACCTGGACTCCCTCTATATTGGCTAATGAGGAATTCAAGAAATTTGACAGTCTGAGTTCCAGAAATGACCGACAGCCGCAGCTGTTCATTTTAAAGGTGAAGAAATGGAGCACCAGAGAAGCAAGAGACACTCAGCTGGATATTTCCCCCTTGATATGAATGTTTTCCTATTTGACCTTCCAACCTCCTGTTTATTGCTTACATTCTTCTCTCCTAAGACCGCCTGCTTCATCCTCGGCTTTCCCATCAATGTCTATGACTGTTCTGTTTGTGAGCAGTTTTGTAATGTCAAGGTATGATTGAGAGGCTCGGGGACCAGCTGCCAAAGAACCATTCTTGCTTTGCTTTCCCATTTCCCTTCTTCCCTGGCCCACCAACCAGGTATGAAAACAACAGTGCCCTAGGTTTACACAGAGCCTCTCATCCAAGAAATCTCAAAACGGTTTTGCCAGCCAGTCTGATTACACTCATTTTTCTGGGCAAAGAGAGTGTCTTTTCTGGAAGGGAAGTGGATTGTCAAAGACTGTTCTAACTACTCCTGGGAGGAGCTACAGGACTGACGCCGACAGCTCTCCCACTGGCTTCCTGGGCCACCTGCTGGTCCCACCTTAATCTTTCCATGTATGAATTTAGATATGGGGACCATAGGCCAAAAGGTTCTTCTAAAGCAGGAATCCAGCCCTAAAATTATGGAATGGAGTAGGAAGAGCCACCTCCCAAGATAGTCACTTTTTTGTTCATTTGTTTTTCTAGCTAAGCAAAAGGTAATTATGACCTGTCACAGTTTTCATGATGCTCAGTTCAGGTAAACTTCATACTCCTAGAAGAGGAGTTCTTCCTCATGAGTGTCTCAGGGTTTCATCTGATTGTTATTCTTCTGTGACTCTGGCCAGTCCAGGTAAATGCCAGGGTTTTCCTTTTCTCTTTTATATGAACATAAATACTAGTTAGATTCCATACCAGCCTGCCTCCTACCTCATTCTGAGAAGCTGGAGGTCTATGTATTTTGGGTGAAGCAAAGGATAGGGAGGAGGCAAAATGGAAGGAAGGGAAGATGAGAGACCAAAAAAGGAAAGGAGGAAGAGAAAAAAAGGCCATAGTGAGAAGCAGGGGGAGGGAAAGACAGGAGAAGTAAATTCGCTGCACTTGCAGAGATCATTCTTGATACTATACATTCTATGCCAGGAGTTTCAGAGATTGTATTAGTTTGCTAGTACAGCCAAAACAAAGTAACACATACTGAGTAGTTTAAGCAATAAAAATTTATTTGTTCAAAATTCTGGAGACTGGTAGTCTGAGATCTAAGTGTTAGCAGACACCTTCTCCTGAATCCTTGATCTTTGGCTTGCCGAGGGCCATCTTTTCCCTGCGTCCTCACATGGTCCTCTTTCCATGGTCTGTGTACAAATCTCCTCCTCTTTTTTTTTTTTTTAATTTCTTTTCAGTGTAACAGAATTCATAGTTTTTGCACCACACCCAGTGCTCCATGCAATGTGTGCTCTCCTTAATACCCATCACCTGGCTCCCAACCTCCCACCCCCTGCCTCTTCGAATCTCCTCTTCTTATCAGAGCACCATTCACTGGAGTAGGGCCCACACTACTGACTTTATTTTAACTTTATCACCTCTTTAAAGGATCTATCTCTAAATAGTCACATCCTGAGGCACTAGGAGTTAGAACTTTAATATATTAATTTGCATGAGGGCACATGCAATTCATCCCATAACAGACAAGTTATCTCTAATCCTTATGCTACCTCTCAGAGATTAAAGTTGTGAACTGGAAACAGAAGAGAAATTGGAAAACATGTCCCAAGTCACACAGCTAGGAAGTGACATAAACGTAATGGACACCATGCACAGGTCTCACCAAAGCTGGCCCATTGCTGCCATGCCACATGGCCTCTTGACAGAGGAGAGGTGGCCAGAAAGTGAACAAAAATCATGGCCTTCAGAGTCATATCAACCCTAGCTCCCTCAACCATGTCATGGCCATGACCATGATTAGCACTTCTTTGTTTCAGATATCTCACCTTTAAATGTGTGTAAGACCTTCAATAAAAAAGTGTGGCCAACAGCAAATACCTTTCCCTCCTTATAGTCATTTTGCATGGTGTACACATATGTGCATGGAAGTGTAAACACCTAAGGCGAATTCTAGTTGTATTATTATTTAATATAAATTTTTAGAGTCAACGTATACACACACACACACACACACACACACACGTAAGACACAAAGGGTGCCTAGAGATCTAAATTCCTGACATGATCAGCTAGGAGCTGACTTGGTCCTTCCTATTATGACTACAGTGATTTAACTATCATGAGATGCCAAGTTGAATTGTGGTGTTTGTTTTCTCAGTCCTATGTAGACAGTGGTATCTCTGAAGGCAGGGGTACCTACCACTTTTCCTGTGTCTCCATGGGGCCTAGCATTGTGCTAATATGTAGCAGATGTCTATACAAACTTCTTAGTCAGGGAGAAACCTGTGGAAAGAGGATTTTAGAACCACATGAATAAATCCTTATATTAGTCATTGTCACAGTTATGCCAAAACAAATGACCACAAAATAT
Source organism: Mellivora capensis (assembly GCA_004024625.1). NCBI lineage: Eukaryota > Metazoa > Chordata > Mammalia > Carnivora > Mustelidae > Mellivora > Mellivora capensis. The sequence goes on from PISX010005307.1 coordinate 41,032, forward strand.
TAGTGACGAATCACAGAGGCAGCTCCCTTTCAGTAAGGGCAGGCCTGAGTGGCTCTGTTCCACATGTCATTTGCCCTTCTCCTTCCACTAGTGGGCTAGGTAGGGCATGTCTTCCTTAAGGAAATGGAAGAAGGGAGGCCTCATACCCACATACATTTTGAGGTCCTGCCATCCTCACATCTACTAACATCTCTGGCCAGAGCAAGTCCTATGACTGAGTCTAAAGTCAAGGGGTAGGGAAGCATGCTGTGTCATCATGAGGCCATGGCAAAAGTATGGCTCCCAGGAAGGGTGAAGAATTGGTGCCAACAATCCAATCAATCAGTAGTTTCTCTTCTGACTTCCTAGACATTGTTAAGAGTCTGCCATTCCGTCTCACTATGCCTCACACTGATAGAAAATATGAAGCGATATCAACTTTTTTCATCTTTTTGAGGGTGATGCACCAGGAAAATTTCTTCTGAACTAAAGAATTGATTACGGGGTGCCATGATGTAGTTGAGGCTGGAAATAAGAGGTTAATCCTGAGCAATCAAAGAGTTAAGATCACCAGTGTCCCGTCTCAGAATAGGCCTATACCCATGCTGTGTTTGTAATACAGTTCACAGAGTAATGCTCGATTTTGACCTTCTCTGCGAGATCAGCTGGAACCATCCCAGTCGTTGGCTGTGACCCACATCTCTAGTTAAAGACTAAAACTAGTAGCCTGCCACCTAGAAGCCTAAAGCCCCCTTCAGGGCTCTCCCATACTCCCCAGTGTTTTGCAGCTTAAAGAGGCTTTTTAAAAACCTTTTAATTTAAAAGGACCTTTGAGCTCAGTCCTTGGGCAAACACAATCACGCCAAGGCATGATAAAGTGTTTTCTTAAATGGGCAGCTTGAGGCAGAGCCAAAGGGCAGCCAGGAGTCTGAAAGAGCTGCTGGAACAACCAATTTCAAGGGAATTTCAGTTTCGTGCAATCTTAAGTGGCAGAATCTCTCCTCACACCTACTCTTACCCTAAAACATTAAGCCAAACCCAGTGTCTGGGGAATATGTTCTACCTTATTTAGGCACATTTTCTTTAACAGGCATCTGTAGGTGGGCCCAATGGAAAGTGACCAGGTGGTACGATGAATATGCAGGGAATATTGAACATATTCCATACGTACAATGACAGTGTTTCTGTGTTTCTGTTTAGAATAGCCCCCCTCCTCACCTGTGGGTTTGCCAAGAGTGAGCATCTTCCTGGAACTACCAATCAGACACACCATTGAAGCAATAAATGGTCATATCACTTACAGATCAGAGAGTGAGTCCCCCGGCTCTGCTGTTCTCAATGTGAACTCAGGAAAGTCACTTAATCTTTCACGGTATCTATTTTTCATCTATAAAACTGGGGTCAATGATTCTTGTCTCAAAGGATTTTTGGTGATGAATAATAGAAATAATATACTTGTACTTGGTAAGCAACTTTCCAGCAAGTTCCATTGCAGGTCGTGAGGATGATGAAAACAGATTCTCTTGGTGTTTCACAGTAACTGAGTTTTTGAAAGCCTGGAGTGTGGGGGGCATACATCTGAAGGCTTATTCTCTTAAAATGGGACTGGGGATCACAACTGTCACGGATATTGATGCTGCCATTTTCATGGTGTCTTGAGGGGCAGAGTGGGGGATGGGGCTTTGGCTGGCATCAGCTGCTGAGGGTGCCATAGGTGGCTGTGGAGAGTGAGAACACAGAAGGGCAATAAGAACTTGGTCTCCAAGGAACCTACAGGCTCTGACAGAGCCTTGGTAGATGGATCTCCAGAGTCAGGACAAAGGCCTTTCTGCAAGATCACTCAGTCTTGGGCCATTCTAGTAGGGGGGTTGGAGGGACAGAGATAGAATCCAATACTTCCTGTGAGAGTTTTCAGTGTCTTCTGTGGTGTTTCTAAATACATCTGCCTTTTTGACATCTTTTATTGAGGTACACAAGGTGAATATTTTGTCATCCCCATTTTCTAGAAAAGGAGACTGAGCTCTCAGGATCATATAATATGCCTGAGGTAATCCAAAGCTAGTAACTCCAAAGCCCATGTCCCCTCACACCATGACAAGCCTTTGCAGCAACCAAGGCTCTAGAGTTGAGGAAATGAGAAAGTGAAAGCAAGAGCAGGTCCAATCCAGCATTTACGGAAATGCAAGCAACATGGGTGGAGAAGGAGCTCACACTGTTTTAAACACAGTTTAAGGCACATTTCCTCTAGGGCAACCTTCCTAGACTATTCCAGTGCTGGCTCAACACGTGCAACACCAAGAGTTAGATCCACACCAAGTGCACTTACTATGTTTTGGTTGTTCACCTTGTTTCTTACTTTGAACCATTTGCCCAAGGCACACTACACATTTTTCAGAAGAGTTGAAACACACTTTTTCTCTAAGTCCTCTGAGAGTTTGACACAAACCTGCCTGTTATTCTACTTTAAAAATCCTCTGGCATTTGAATGGCAGATATGTTTCCCTGACCCCTCCAGTTGTCATTCTTTGAGCTGAGGGTTGCTGTGAGCAATGGGAGCTTTTGGTAAAGAGAGGCATAGTGGCTGAATGATGTGAAAGAGAGCTAGGTAGTCTAATGGAGGAGAAATGCAGAAGGCATGAAGATTCAGTCTGATGGCAGGTTGAGGACCATCAGCCTCCCTCACGGTGGATCAGAACAGGCATTGGTTTGCTGGTATCCTACAAGAAGCAGGTTGGTGGGGGAGGTGCCAGCACGGCTTCCTCCATGCACTCTTAGGTAATATGGTATGACTCAGGGGCTTGAAGGAAAGGGAAAAAACAAAGTCCTCTACTCTTTAAGTTCTTCCAGGTAGACTAAGAGTTAAATCCATAGGAGATAAGTTAGCTGGAGGGGAAAAAAAGTTTGATTACTTGTGCATAAAGACCCAATAGGGAAATTGAGACCCAGAGAAATTATCAAGCCAGGCAGTTCTTATACTTTTTAGACAAAGAAACAGTAAATCTATGAGAAACTGACAGGATCAAAGAAAACTTAACTTCGGGAACTTTAATTGGTAAGGAGTTCTAAGCAGAATTTGGACTGAGGGAGTAAATTAGTAAAAAGTAACAAAGATTGTTGATACTGACTTCTTGGCCCTAAATTTCCTATCTTTGGTGGTAAGGCTGTCTCTTTACCTTCTGGTACAGGGAGGGAAGATGTCACAAGGGAGATTTATTTCCTGCTTTCAGAGGGATGAGGAGGACCTGAGCGTCCTTCTTGAACAGGCTGTCTCTTAAGTAACTTTTTTTTTTTTTTGAGGTGATCTTCTTCTTTTTTTTTTTTTAATTTTTATTTTTTTAATTTCATTTCAGCTTAACAGTATTCATTGTTTTTGCACCACACCCAGTGCTCCATGCAATACGTGCCCTCCCTAATATCCACCACCTGCCTCCCCTAACCTCCCACCCCCCCCCCTTCAAAACCCCTCGGGTTGTTTTTCAGAAGTAACTTTTATTTAAAGTAACGAATACGCCACAGCTGCACATTTGAGGGCACCCTGCCCTTGGCACCTTTGGGCTCATGGGGAGGAGCCTCCCCTCCTTAAGAGAATCTCCTGCTCAGAAATATCTCAATTCTCAAAGTTCACCATTCCGTATAATTTCTTTTGATGTTATGCTTATTTGGTTAACATAAAGGTTATTTATTAAATTATTATTATTATTCAATTAGTGAGTTCTCCTCTTGAAAGGTACCAACTGAAGCAAAAAGATGGCACTTCCATGGAGGAATGTGACAGAGGATTAAGATTTGACAGGAGCAGATGAGAGCTAGATCTGGTACATGGCAGCTGCTTGGTGACAGCAGAACATTTGCGGGGAAGTGAGAGATGATCATGCCACAACTTTGCATTTGCAATGGCAGCTCTAGAGGTTTCCCTGGCCAGGGTTCTTCAACCTCTTGATGTTTGATCCCATGCGTCTGGCTTCATTCCCAACTACCTCTCCAAGCACATCACATGCTCCCATCTCAGGGCCTTTGTCCATGCTATTACAGCAGCCTACAGCATGTTCCACATCTTGTCTGCCTGCAGAACTCATTTACTTCTTGAGATTAAACTCAATTGCTACTCTAGGAAGAAGCTTCTTGAATCCGTTCAAGTTTTGATGTGTTCCTCCCCATATTACCCCAATATCACCTATGATTCTCCAACAGAACCACTCCCTCCTTAGGCTGTAAGTTTTCCAAGGACAAAAGCTAGAGGCCTAAAGCCTAGCACACTGCCTGCAAAAGTACAGATTCTAAAGCCTTCTGACGAAGAAGCAGCTGTGGAGGAAAGGAAAGGCTGGGGGAAAAATGGAATTGGAAGGGTGCCACCTGGGTTTGTGTGTGTGTGTGTGTGTGTGTGTGTGTGTGTCTTCCTGACGACCAGTCCCTATGTTGGAACCATTTGCCTTCAGAGTGAGAAAATAAAATCCACTAAGGAGGAAGTAAAATTTATTTGACTCTTTTCAGTGAATTATAAGGAACCCAGAACCTCTGGCTTTCCCATGCTGCAAAATGAGAAGGGCAAGATTTACCACCTGCCACCTGCTTTGGGTTCTTATGACCTTCACATTTGGCAAATTCATTAGATCTTTGAAAAGTGAGAGGAAAATCCTGTCCATCATTCTTAGTCTTACTGAACATCCAAGGTGTTCAGTGCTGATTAAAATCAACTCTTCGGCAGAATCTTATAGCAGGAAGAAGCCATTTAAGCTACCTGCCTCCCCTTTCAGATTGGCATGATGTTTATTTAATACACAGTAGACACTCAGCAAGTAGTTGCTGAGTGAATGACGGAAAGAATGCCAGAAGTCCAAGGGTACCCAGCTCATGAGGGTCAGAACTGGTCCCCCAGTTATATTCCCCAGAAAGGTTGTCCTTCTAAGATACCATCCAACCCTGACCACGGCTTCTGTCTCACGGTCACTCCTAAGTATAGCAATCACTTTCTTTTCCCTTTAAAATGTTATTGTGTGCTATTTCAATTTCAAAAGTAAGACACATGAATCATTGAACTATGGTGAATCACTGAACAACAGAAAAATGTGCTCTGTGTGGTAGTATCCAAGCTTATTTTCCACCGGGTGGACAGACACTATGTATTGAATAAAGATTCGGCCCCAACTACAGCCTTGCCTGATTCTTGAACATCAGGATTGTGTGGCAGACCATAGCTGCCAGGATCTCTGAGGTGAGGAGGTGTGCAAAGGTTAGGGAGTATTTCTGCGTGGGCTGGCTCCAGAGAAATGGAGGCCAAGAACCTCAGGCTTCCTCTCTTATTTTTGTTTTAAATATTTTATTGTAGTAATAAAGGCCATCCCATAAATCTGAAGGCAGAACAAAGTGTTTTGAGAACACATAAAATAATATTGTTCTCAAAACCCTGACGTGTCCTTAAGAAGGATCTCTCGCTCTCTCTCTTAATCTATTTCTAACCACAGTACAGGCAGTGGGTGGATGATAAGGAAGGGTTTCGGAGAAGTGTGTGTACAGGGTAGAGAAGGATGCTAAGGCCTCACCTCTAGGCCAGAAGAGCCAGAAAAGTACAACAAATAAGCAGCAACACACACACAGAAGAAGGATGCCCAGGACTTTCCCATTAGGCTAGAATGGGCAGGATGGGCTTCCAAGAACACTGCACAGGGAGAGATGGAGAATCCACAGACTGTTGGCAGTGGTTATGGTGCTGCCCATGCTGCTGCTTTTTTGCACAAGACAGAGGCCAGGATGGCTGCAATGGTGACTGAGAAGCCCATCTTGACCCAGTAACTTGGTCCCGATGCCAAGGGCTACGGGCCCTTCCAGAGCCAGTCCTCTTGAAACCCATGCTACTGGTCACTTATGGCCCTACTCAGTAGAACACCATGGGAAATGTTTGTTTGTCATTATTCTCCCCAAATTCCTGCTCCTCCACCACTTGCCTTCCAGGTGACCTCATTTCCTGGAGCCTGAGACATTTATATGATCTCCATCTTTCTCCCTTATCTCAGTCATTGCTAAAAAGAAGGAGCTAATCAATAAATTCTCCATGGGATATAAAAGACTAATAAAGTTTAATAACTTGCCTCTCCCAGGAGTATTTGCATTTTAACAGGGGAATAGCAGCCTAAGCTGAAGGAATTAGACTGTAAGAATGGTATAATTTCAGGCACCATCAAGCAGCGGAGGGAGGCATTTCTGGTGGGAGAGAGGGTCTCCCCAGGCCCCTGGTGCAACCCTGCTAGGTGCTACCTCCTCCAAATTCTGCCAGTTGGTCAAAAGAGAGAAAGAGCAAGCACACCAGTCCCCTGAAACTTCATTCCCAGTACAATCCATAGTCCTATCTTTCCAGAGTGGTTTGCTCCTTCACTGTCCCCTTATTCACCTACTGTTTCTGTCTGCAAACATTGACCAGGCTTGTTATGTGACTGGAGACCTCCTATGCACATTGGCAGATCCAAAAACCAGCAATAGCTTAGGGGCCAAGAACAGGGCCCTGAAGTCAAGCTGCCTAGGCTCTGATCATGCTGCTTGTGTGTTCCTCCCTCAGGTTTCTTCTCTGTTTAAAAAAAAAAAGGCTAATAATATTACCTACCTTTAAGAATTAAATGAGGTTGTGGGAAAAAAAAGGAAACTTCTTACACTATTAGTGTGAATGCAAGATGATACAGCCACTTTGGAAAACAGTGTGGAGTTTCCTCAAAAAGCTAAAAACAGAGCTACCCTATGACCTAGCAATTGCACTACTAGGTATTTACCCCAAAGATACAGATGTAGCAAAAAGAAGAGCCACATGCACCCCAATGTTCATGGCAACAATGGGCACAATAGCCAAACTATGGAAGGAGCTGAGATGCCCTTCAACAGATGAATGGTTAAAGAAGATGTGGTCCATATATACAATAGAATATTACTCAGCCATCAGAAAGGATGAATACCTAAATTTTGCATCAGCATGGATGGGACTGGAGGAGATTATGCTGAGTGAAATAAGTCAATCAGAGAAAGTCAATTATCATATGGTTTCACTTATATATGGAACATAAGGAATAGCATGGAGGACATTAGGAGAAGGAAGGGAAAAATGAAAGGAGAGAAATCAGAGGGGAAGATGAACCATGAGAGACTATGGACTCCAGGAAACAAACTGAGGGTTCTAGAGGGCAGGGGGTGAGGGAGCAGGTTAGTCCATTGATGGGTATTAAGGAGGTCATGGATTGCATGGAGCACTGGATGTTATACGCAAACAATGAATCATTAAATCATGGAACCATGGAACACTACATCAAAAACTAATGACGTACTGTATGGTGACTAACATTAACATAATTAAAACATTTTTAAAAAAAGAATCAAATGTTACATGCAAAGTTATATAATGACTGCTTGGCAAATATTTGGTGTTATCATAATACTGATATATGTAGATTGTAAGAGCCTATAGTCAGAAAGAGAGATAGGCATGCCAACAAACAATTCCAAGGCACATTGGAATTTTCTCTTATTTGTCCAGGCTAACTGGAGAATAGTCATTCTGCTGGAATAGCTCAGAAAGGACAGGGAAGGGAATATCCAAGGAACAGTCAGTCTGGTTTCAAAGTGTCAAAGGCAGAAAGCAGGATGGAGGGAGATTTTGCAGGACCTTGATTTCTGGCAAACATTCAAGTTTTTCTTAAATAGGTGCTCAATCTGTGTTTTGAGAAAACAATTCTGGCCACATAGGAGATGAACCAGAAGCAAAGAAAGCCATTAGGCAGCTGTTTGCAAATACAGCAGGTCAGACCTAAGACATTAGATGGATGCAGGTTTGGGAATTTGGGCAGATGAGGAGGCAGTATGTTTCCCACAAGGCTGTAGCTTTCTTTCTCATATCATTTTTTGAAACATTCCAGAACTGCATTCATATTTAATGACTTCAGGTAGATGGGATTGAGTATTAAGGCACAGGCAAGTGTCTCCATTTAAAACATTTTAAGGGGTTATTTGTGTTATTAGGAAGTTCCCATTCTCTCCTCCCACCCAGGACAGTTTGAATTGGGTTTCTCCTTTCTAATTTTATATCTCCCATCATTTCTGAATATCCCCCACAATAACTTTTGGACCAATGTATGTATTTCAAGTGCCACATACAAGAGATACTTTCATTGTGTGTGTTCCTTCATGACTCCCAGCATCCCTCTTCCACCTAAACAAAGTGTCCTCTAGAATTGAAGGCAACATCTGGAAAAGAGTAGCTGCCTCTATTCTTACCAAAAGGTAGGAACATCAGCTCCTATCATGCTTGTCTGAGACCATCGTCCATTGCAGGGCTTCAGGAGCAAAGGGAGATACATGGGCTCCCCATGCAATATATTGAAAGAGTATTTAGTCCAGCAGGCCCCATTCCTCCTCCCAATCCTGCCCTCAGTAATGGAGCATGGGTTGGAAAGATCCAGGTAGAGAATGAGATAAGGCAGACTTAATACCAACATGGAACACTCCCTCAAATATCTCACCATATCATGGAAAGGAAGGGCAGAGGGAAGTAGTAAGAAAGGACAGAAGTCTAGTGGGTTGTTTACACAATCCTATTAGACTGAGGAACAGGAGAGGGCAAATACTGAGTCTTGCTCATATTTGTGTCCCTGTTTCTCAGCTTCTCAATGTTCAGCACAAAATAGGAATTCAAGGGCAAAATGAGATCATTGGCAGTTTCAGGGAGGGTGTGTGTGGAGGGAAGAAAGTCAGTGATTTACATCTCCAGTGCCTTGGGGTCAGTAACTATATACGTATCCTTGCCCAGTTTCTGAACCAAATCTGACAAGAGGGACCAATAAACTAGTCACCTTTGGCCTGCAGGGAATACAATCTAGAATTACTCTTGACAGGTGAAGTTTCTGCTATATCTGGGGAGAGTACCAAGCACCTGCTTCTCCAGCTCCTCAGTATTTGTCAACTACTAGCCTTGACTGGCAGAGAAGCAGGTACCATCTCTGATGGCCTGCCTCCTACACCGTTCTCTATTTGGCCCTTTTGGATACTGATGACAGCCCAAACCAAGCCTGTGTTTCCCCCAGGCTTCTGGAAGTCATATATTTAACCATAGGTAGTCCTACCTGGGGCCTAGTCCAGCTCACCTTCATACCTGGCTGTGTTTTGGCAATCCCAAAGTGAGGTTTAGAGGAAGCATGGAGAGTCCTGGGAGATGTAAGCCCAAAGATCAGTGACAGTCTCTCAGAGGGGAACAGTGATGGAGTTTTTATTGCTTGGGCTTCATTGCATTTGATCCTAATGCCAGGAGGTTATTGTTCAGGTCAGTGCTAATTAATTTATTAATGCATTTTTGGTGAAGAGAAAGTGAGAGAGCTAGGTTCTGCTCTTATTTGTTTGGCCCTTATCCTAAAGCATTATCGAGCTTGGCATGTCTATTTAGAATCTGGGGCTAAGAGGCAGTGACCTTTCTGGATGGTCCAGAAAACTGGGAGCAGAACCCACAGGGCCAGAAGAGAGCCATTTCCTAGGGAAAAGAAGCAGAAAGAGGAGAAAGCATCTCAAAAGAGATAAAGACAAAAACCTGTGGGTCTAGTGGAAGGAAAAGCAGGACAATGTGCTAGAAGGAACCCTGAACTTGTAGTCTCCCCTCCACTCTACACATGCAATATGCACCTTTGGCCATAAGTTTTCATGTTTTCTTCCATAAAATATTGGGAAAAGACAATGCCTTACATCCCTTGGCATTACCACCTTGAGCCTCCGATCTACATGTAATATACCCTCCATAACAGTGGAAAAACTCAGATCTACTAAGTCCAACTCAAATATAGACGCAGAACAGCAAAGTAGGAACCCAAATGGCTCTTCTAGACTATGACCCAAAATTTCTCATGAGAGGCCTCATGTTTGGCAATAACCTTTGCCATTTTGGCCAGACTCATTTCCACAATTTTAGCCCAAAGAAACCCAGAAAAGACCTTGCTACCTCCAGAGAAGGGGTGGATTATGGAGGCCAACCCATGCTCCAAAACCATCTTTTTCTCTAGTAGAGGAGCAAAACTGAGGTCCAAGTTTATATTTAAAAACTTAGGAACCCATCATGTCAGTAAAGGAGTTTTGAGCTGCATGGATCTGAGACCTCCGAGTTCTCCCAGAGGTGCATGGCACATGCCTCAGAGTGATTCCTTGAGAGATACTCATGAGTTTCATCAACAACCAAGCAGGGGAGAATCTCTTGTTCTTCTCGCCCTTGAGAAGAGGAAAGGAAGGAGCGTTGCTGGGAGGGTGCATGGATCCCAAGGAGGTCCCTGGCTAGGTCAAAGTAGTGCTTTCCTAAAGAAGAATGTTAAAACTAGGTCCCTATAACAAATGGAATCCAAAGACTACAGAGAGTTCCAGGTCACTGTACATTTCCTTTTCCAGTTAAAAGAAATTAAAGGTAGGATAAAGAAGTTTTAGTGTGTCAGGGGTTATAGAACAATGATTTCAGTAGGAACATTCTCAATAGTACACACAATGTCTTTAGTCTCTGTATCTCTCTCACACACACAGACAACAAATACAGCCTCTAGATTCCTTAAATATAATTTAATTCCATGCAAACTATCTCCAACTCAAAACCTTATAGAGCGTGCGTATCTGCGTGAGAGTGTGAGACCAATGCACAAACATCCATGCTCACAAGCATACCTTCTGGCACACAACCAAATCCCTGTGAAGAAATAGCCATCAGGGGGCTCTGCTGTGTTGCTCTTCCCATTGATTTTTTTTTTGACAAATACATAAATAATAAAATAGTAATAAAAACTCCATTACAGTTCGCTTGCCGACATGGAATGAGTCATCTCGGTAATTCTTCTTCCATTTCCCAAGTGGCTCCATAGATCACAGAACAGATTAAATGTCCTTATCTGTGATTTGGTGCATTTATACAGCCAAGGACCAACAGCACGCTGAATGGCCAGATTTACCCAGTGACTAGCTTCAATGTTGGGGAAGCATATTGGCATGATCTGGGTTCAAATCCAGCTCTGCCACTTCTACTACCTCATCTTAGGCAAGTCGATTAGTCTTTGTTTCCTTGCCTAGAAAATGAATAAGAGCTTACCTAGCTGTATTCCATGAGGTTCAATAAGGTAATCTTTGTTGATGCAAGTCTCTTTTGTTTGTTAAATAAATGAATGTCCTAACCCCTTTTCCATTAAATACATGAACATTCTAGCAATTTCCCTGGTGCTTCAGAATATTAACGTATGGACTGCAGTTTCCTACTTGATTTCAACAGTCTCCCTTAAAAGCGTATCTTCCCAATTATTTATTTGTTTAAATTAAAGTGATTAAAGATTAATTATCTTGAATTCTGACAAAAAATTAAAGACTCCCTAGGGCATCTGAGAATCAAACCCAAGAAGATTAAAGGACTAAAATCCTGTAGATGTAGATGATAATCCCTAACATTCATATGGAAATTCACCTTGTAGAATGATTTCTCATAGAGCAGGTCCTCAAAGGGAGAGGAAGGCTGAAGCAGTTGAGGCAGCCAAGCCCCAGAGCTAACCCATCCTAGTGGTCACCTGCAGGCTACAGAAGCTGTCAACAGTGAAGGAACTGGGCTACTTTGGATCCTGCATCTGCACTGCTGGCCCTGTGGAAGCTGGACAGCTGTGTTGAGCCTGGTAGGGCTCTATCAGCACCGTGGAGGCCTTACATGCAGCCATGGTCCACCAACAGTGCTCACCAAAGGCCCTCAGACCCACCCCCAGCTGCCCTGGCCTCCAGACACCCGCACAGACTCCAGGCAAGACTGAGCAGGTATCAGACTAGGTTCTTTTTTAAATTCTACAGCTCCCACCAACGCCCTGCTACACAAACCCTAGCTGTCTGTATTTCTTTGAGTTCTATTCTTGGAAGCGGAATTCCTGACTAAGAATGTGTTGAAGGCTCATGATAGAAAGATCTAAATTGGTATATGAGATTGTCTGTCTGTCTCACATCTTTACAGTGCTGAGCACTCAGAGTGTGTGTGTGGGGGGGGGCAGTAGTGAAGAATCTTAATTATGGTATCAACACGGAACACACAGGGTGTGGTATTTCTGAAACTGGAGGGGGCAGATGTAGAAATGGATGTTCTCTCCGGACGTCAAAGGGCAAGAGGTCACCAAAGGAGTGCGTTTTTTCTACACTGATGATACTATAAATTATTATAATTTGGGGAGACCTGGACCACTGCTCTGGATTGGACAGTTGGGGAGTGTGTACCTGGGCAGACGGTGATGGAGTACGTTCATTCCCCTCCTGCTTCTCTGTCCACCTTCCACCAGAGAACGATCACTTTGGGGAAGTTGAAGCAATGCCATTGCTATCAGTGTCTCTTCTTCTTGTCCTGTCTTTAAGGACCCATTTATTACAGAAAAGCCTTGATCAACCAGAAAGTGAAGAGACCTGTTTTCTGGAGATTTGCTTTTTCTGATTAATTAAACATTTATTTTATTTTTTTAATATATGCTAACATAGTGTTTGCTCTCTGCCATCATGTCACAAATACTGACTCATTTAGTTTTTATAGAAGACCTATGAATGAGTCCCAGTATAGCTTGTTTAAAAAATAAATAAACTGAGATACCTCCATTTATTGGGAAGTGGACTCAGGGAGTCTGGTTTTATGTCCACATGCTTCACAGCTTCATGAGGCTTTATCTAACATGTTTTGTTTCAGAATAAAGCATTGTTATTAAAAGATTTTTTAAAAGTATTTATTTTAAAAGGTTTTAAAAAATGTATTTATACTTCAGCAGGTTAAGTAGAGTGAAGATTTCCCTGGCTGATTTGAAAATCCCACAGGATCTTGAGGTCATTCTGATGAGTTCCTGCTCTCAATGTAGAGGCTCCTCATGGATTGGCCAAAAGCACGTTCAGGAACCTGGAACAGGTTCTCCCTTCACTCTACCATCTGGCCCTGGATTTTTTTTTCCCCCATTTCCTACTAAATCACTACTGTGAATTTGCTTCTGCTGAGAGCACCAGTCTTTGAAATGAGAACACATCCTTGTCCCATTGTCATTAGCTGAGTAACTTTCAACAGCTCATCTTTTCCAAATGTCCTAACCTTCTTCATCTGTAAAATAGGTTGCTGTTTTTGTAATGATTAAAGAAAAGATAACTTATAACTACTTAAATTAGTGGGCAGCAAACTTTTGTAACGGGCCAGATATTTTAGATTCTGCAAAGAGGTCAATTTGAGAATATGGCATAGGTGTATAAGAAAAGAAAAAAAATCCTCAAATACATTGTTGACAAAATTCAAAATATAAAACAATTAATAGGGACGCCTGGGTGGCTCAGTTGGTTAAGCGGCTGCCTTCGGCTCAGGTCATGATCCCAGCGTCCTGGGATCGAGTCCCACATCGGGCTCCTTGCTCAGCAGGGAGCCTGCTTCTCTCTCTGCCTCTGCTTGCCACTCTGTCTGCCTGTGCTCGCTCTCTCTCTCTCTGACAAATAAATAAATTTAAAAAAAATAAAAAATAAAAAATAAAAAATAAAAAATAAAACAATTAATAATATATAATTAAAACAATAATAATTGAGATAATATTCCAGCTTTATTGAGGTATGATTAACCAAAATTGTATATATTTAAGGTATACAAAGTGATGTGTTGATACATATATACATTGTAAAATGATCACCACAATCAAGCTAATTAACACACTTATCAGTGTGTGGAAGAGGTAAGAACACTTGAGATCTATTATCTTAGCAAATTTTGAGTATAATTTTCACATGTCTACAAATAAGAAAAATTGAATTCTTTTTCGGGGAAGGGTTGCATTTCCCTTAACTAGGGCTCAGAGTAGTTTTCTCCATCATCAAATCAATTGCAAAATTTCATCTGTATCTCCTTAGTTTGAAAGCTGTTTAAAAAAAAAAAAAAAAAAGAAAGAAAGAAAGAAAGAATGTCCCAGATTTGGCCCATAGGCAGTGGTCTGCTGGCCCCTGACTTAAATCATTTCCTGGCACATAATAGGTATTTAACAAATGTCTATTTCCTTCTCCTTGAAGTAAGTTGAGGACTCTATTTGGGGAATTCTAAATACTAGGTTGGCAGCCCTTTAAATGGAGTGATAGCTTCATTTTTTTTTTCTTAAGATTTTATTTATTTATTTGACAGACAGAGATTACAAGTAGGCAAGAGAGGCAGGCAGGGAGAGAGAGGAGGAAGCAGGCTCTCCGCGGAGCAGAGAGCCCGATGTGGGGCTCGATCCCAGGACCCTGGGATCATGAGCCGAGCTGAAAGCAGAGGCTTTAACCCACTGAGCCACCCAGGCGCCCCTGGAGTGATAGCTTCAAAACATTCCAAGACTTCCTTCTTGGTCATCAAGTCTCACACCTGACTCCAGCTGTCTATAGTTTTGGGAGCAATAAGTTTTTTGAAGTATCTGTGCCTCAATTTTCCTCTCCTGAAAATGGAGATGAACATGTTCTTTGTGTTTTATAACCTTGCCAGGCTAATGGTGGGAAGTGGGAATGGTATTCAGAATGAAGAGAGAAAGAAAAATGGAATTAAAATAAGTATCTATAGAGAAGGCATATACAAAATATATATCTGACAAGAGACTTGAATCTAGAATATATTAAAAACTCTCAAAACTTAATACCAGGAAAACAAAAAACTGAATTTTAGAAGTGAGCAGGAGATTTAAACAGACCCTTCACCAATTAAGTTACAGAGATGAAAAAGGAGCACCATAAAAGGTGCTCAATATCATAAATCATTGGGGAATTGCAAAAAGCTCAGTGAGATACAGCTATACACCTATTAGGATAGTTAAAATTAAAAAGGGGCAAACAAAACAAAACAAAAGCTAACAATACCAAATGTTGAAGATGCAGAGAGCTATGTCTGAACGAGGCCCTTACATCTTGCCAGTGGGATTGGGAAATGGCACAGTCAGTTTGGAAAATATTTTATCAGTTTTTATAAAGTTAAACATACGTTGACTGTATGATCCAGCAAATAACCCTAGATACGCACCCGAGAGAAATAAAAACCTACGCTCGCACAAAAATCTGTGTGTGAATGGGTACGGTGACTTTATTCATAAATGCCTCAAACTGAAAGCAGCCCAGTATCCATCAACCAGCCAACGAGTCAGCTGTGGCACATCCACGTAACTGAATAGATACACCTCGGCAATGAAAGTGAGAGAGCGACTGCTACAGCCAGGAGCACGGATGCAGCACAGAGGTGTTGTGCCAAGTGGAAGACTGGACTCAACGGGCTGAGTACTGTTTGATTCAATCCAAGTAACATTCTGGAAAAGACAGACAGAGAGACAGAGACAGAGAACAGATCAGTGGTCTCCAGGGGCTGGGGTTGGAGGAGGCGTGGGTTACGAAGGTCGGCAGAAATGTCCAGATCTTGACTGTGTGGTTACATGACTGCATGCGTTTATCCAAACTCACAGAATGGAGAATTCACCAAAAAAGGGTGAATTTTACCACATTAAGTTTTCCCCAATTAACCTGATGTTAAATAGAATAAATAAGCATATGTCAGACAGGGAAGATTTCCTGGTGGGCTGGCACTCCATGCTTAGTGTATAACAGGCCCTGCCAGGAGTCAGTAAAAGGGGCACTGGGTCTGGGTGGCCTGGAGAAGGTAATTGGTAAGTCTACGCATTCCTTCTAGGCGGGTGCTTGTCTGCTCTCTTCTGCCCTTCTCTTTCTCTTTTCTGCTCTCTCCTTAATGGTCCTCAGACCCAGCTCAGCAGAGAAACCCCAGGGCTACCTATCACCTTAATCCTCCACTAGGCTGTGGTGGTCTCCCCGTATCTGCCCCACAGCCAGGGCTCCTTTGTGCTTTAAACCAGATTATAACCCCTGGGGCAAGTCATCTTGCTGGCTCCTGGCTGGTATGAAAGATCTAAAAAGAAGGAAGTTGGTGCAAAAAATTCCAGAAATCGTGAGCTCTTGCTATCTAGGCCAGGTTCAATCAGGAGGGCCTGGCTTATATTTGCGTCACATTTTGTAGGCTATCAGAATCATTCAAACTAAGGTCAATACATCTGTGTTTCCAATGTCTTTTGTGGGTTGACTGGCAGATCTTTAAACAGGAGGCCGGGAGGGGTGGGGATGGACCCTGAACTGCTCTGGCAGCCTGGGGCATCCCACTTCATCCCAAGGAGGCTGGGAAAACTATTCTGAGACTGGAATTCCGGCTGTCCAGGTCCTGTCTTGTTAACAATTAAATGTTGCAGCTACAGCGAGAGTCTTGTCAACTTTCTGGGGTAAGTCAGTCTAAGGAACAGTTTGAAAGGAGCAGGTCAGAAGCTGGTGAATGAGCCTTTCCTGGAATGATGAAGGAGTGAGGCAGCCTGGCTTGCTGCACTATAGCCCAGAGGTTAAGAACAGGAGCTCTAACCCAGACTGCCCCGGGGCCATGCTCTGACTCCACTTCCTCTTACCTCTTGAGTCACTACAGGCCCACTAACAAGCCTCTCTATGCCTTGGTTTCCCCATTTCTAAATGGGAATCCTAATAGCATCTTCATCAAATACTTGTGAGAACTAAATGACTTGGGGATAAAAGCTCTTAGAATATTGTGTGGCAGGTGATCGACAGTCAATAAAAGGTAACTTCCATTGTCATCTGCTGATCAGATTCAGGGTCCACATTATTCAACACCAAGGCTTTGGACAGAAAATTTGGTGTGAGCAGCATTGCTTGGAAGGCAGTAGGACATGGGGCATATCTGGGAAGTTGACCCTGTCCAACATCCTTCACAATACACATGAGGCCCCATACAATGAGCATGTCACCTACTGACATCTGTAACCAGGGCTGGTGCTCGCTTGAGTTCCTGTGTCCATGGTTGTCTATCTCCAGGAGGGAGAGCAGCAGACAGGTGTACAAAGGCCCAACATGGTCTCCTGACCTCTAGCTCCGTATCAGGGGAAACCCAATTTTGAATTAACACGGGCTTGTAGCTTCAGGCCAAACACTGCTCCTCCCACTTCCACCCCCACTGGTTTCAGCATCACCACATGCCACTTCTTTCTGTCTCTCTCAATGAACTGCCAATAGACTCCACCCTGCTATTGGTTTTCTCATTTGAATCTACTTTTCTATTTGACTACATGACTTACTTCAAACCCTTCTCTCTGGTATTATTGGGACGGCTCTAATTTGGTCCCAGACACTCCTCAGTATTTTCCCCATAAATCACTGCTCTGCTGCACCCACAAATATCTTAGCTCTTCAACCATTGCAGCTCAGCCTCCTAGCAACATAGACCAAGTCTTTGGAGCTGTGCTGGGGGACATGCCTTGCCCACCCTTGATCTTGCCCGACTTGGACCCCTGACCCCTCCATCAGCCTTCCCCAACACAGAGCTTCTGTCATTGAAAGTGTTATATTCTCTTTGTTGACAAGGCAGTCCCCTCCGGGCACTGTTCTATTCTTCCCTTTATTCCAGTGCCAAACTTTTGTAAAGAGCAGATTCACAGGCTACTTCTAATTGCTCTTTTTCCATTCACACATCAGCCTACTCCAATTAATTTTCTGCAATTGCTCTCATTTAATCTTCTTCAATTCAGGTCACCAGTGTCCTCCATGTTGCCAGATCTACTGGATGCTTTCTTCGCTGCATTTTACTTGCCTTTCTGGCAATATTTAGCGCTGTCTATGACCCTCCTCCTTAAAACTCTCTTCTTTTGGCTTATTTATATGTCACATCCTACTAGGTTTTTCTTTCACATATGGCTGCTCACTTTCAGCCTCCTTTGCTTCCATGACTTCCTAAGTTCTAACCTCCCATGCTTTGAGGAGCTGTGACCACTTCTCTTTTCTCGCTTCCTGTAGAGAGAATGAATTATCTCATTTATTCTATCAGCTTTAAATGCCCTCCAGATGCTGGCAACTTCCAAATTTTATATCTCTAATGCAAACCCCACCTTAGAACTTCATTCTTGTATATTTAGTTGTCTACTTGACATCTCTATTTGATACATGACTTGTTAGGCTCACCATGTCTGAGCCTGAATTTTTATTCCTCTCAACTAGTTTCTTTTCCAGTCCATCCCATCTCAAGAAATGGGAAAACTGCCTATTAAGTTGTTCATACCAGAAAACTGGGCTCATCTGATAGCTCTCTCTCCTTGTCCTCTATATCCAATCAGTCAACAAGGCCTGCCAATTCTGTTTCCAAAATACCTTTTAGAAGCTTCAACTTCTTTCCATCTTCATGTCACTATCATTTGCCAAGATTATTGCAATATCTTTCCAACTCTTCTTCCAACATTCTCTATGGATGTCATCAAATCCATTCATTATGTTAGAAGGATCTTTCCCTGTTGCACCTTTGATAAAATCTAGCTATAGGAGCCCATTTTTTTTTTATCTCATTCTTTACCCCATGCTAATATATGCAAACGTTTAACTGATGGCAGGTCTTTTGCCTTCCTTTCATTTTCTCTTTTTATTAGATTCCTGAAATATTTCTACTTATTGGAACTGTGCCCTTCCTATGCTGCACAGCTTCTCGTCCAAAAGAAAAAAAAGTCTGGTGGTCAGAATTTGTCGGTCTGCTCTCAGAGTGGAGCCCCACCATGTCTTCTAGCTATTTTTCTTAGCACAGTTTGGGGTTCCAGTTTATAGTTGGATGTAAACCTATATCATTCATTAGTTCACTGTGGAGAATTAACT
This sequence comes from Mellivora capensis, assembly GCA_004024625.1. Lineage (NCBI taxonomy): Eukaryota > Metazoa > Chordata > Mammalia > Carnivora > Mustelidae > Mellivora > Mellivora capensis. Next base: position 59,686 of record PISX010005307.1, read on the forward strand.
GCTTGTAGAAGAGCTGAGAGAAACTGAAATTTATATAAACAACTATTGTTATCAACTCCATGTTATTTCTTGAGAAGCATGTGGAAAGCCCCAACTCTGTCCCAGACAACTCTTTTAATGACTTGCATCTAGCACCTGGAGTTCCCCCATTAGAATCATTCATTGTCACTGTCTCCAATGGGAAGAACAAAAAATGATTACCAGCCACTTGTGATTCTATATGGAATGCATGGAGCCTTGTAAAAGGGAGAGCCAGCTGGAAAAATTTCATAGAAGAAAGGAAAATGTTAATCACGACAGGCTGGCAGGTCTGGAGATGAGGTGGGGCAGGATTGGAAATTCAGGGTCACAGCACAAATGGCAGAAGGTGTGGATATGGCTGAAATGGTCAGTGGAAGGGCAGAGGTGCTTAATGGGCACATCGCAGCACACTCCAGTGTTGTCAGGGGCCCTGCTGGCTTGCCTTTCAGCCACAGGTTCTTTTCTTTCCTTCATTCTCACTGGCCTGTGATTTCAGTCCCCTCCTGTAGACAACAGTCTCCTAATGGGCAGATATGCTCATTCATCATTGTCCCCTCAGTACCTCCCATGGTGTCCAGCATATAATGCCTTCTCGTTAAACGTTTCTTGCATTCAAGAAAGGATTGCTGTGTGCTACTCTGAGAGCAAGCAGGGGTACAGACTTTGGAAATAGAGTTATAAATGGGCAACATTATCATCTATCAATTCTTAAGTATGTCCTGAGGAACTTCTCTGTGTCTGGTCCCAACCAGACAATGAAGAAAACCTAGGAGCTGAGTAAAGCACCACACCCTGCCTTGATCTAACCAAGGACTTACCTGTAGAGATAACTAAGTATAACAAGGTATATAGTAAAAGTTGTGGGAAGGAAAGATAGGGGAGAGCTGGATATACATCCGTAATGAAGATGCACCTAAAAATTTCAGAGGCCAGGAAAAAAATTGCACTTAAAGAAAAAAGATGAGGAGCCAGCCTGCACAAAGAAGCAAAGGTAGAACTGAACATAGTTCAACTTTGAGGTGATGAGAGGGCTTACCTGGGGGGATCTGAATGGAGTTAACAGGTTGGGAGCCAGGCGAGATAAAGCAGGTTTCTCTGGGTGGATGCAGATTAATTGCTGGGAGAAAGATCCAGGCACAGGAATCTGAGCTTGGTGAAAAGACAGGGCATAGAGGGGAGGAGAAAGATCTAGAACAAGGTTGAGGAAGAGCTAGGTTTTAGATTTGGCTGTCATTTTAATTTCATAACTTATTTTATCATTTTATTTTTTGAGGGGGGAGGGGCAGAGAGAGAGGGAAGAAGAAAAATCCCCTTGATCTCATGACACTGAGATCATGACCTGAGTTGAATAATCAGACGCTTAACCAAGTAAGCCACCCAGGCTCCCCAAATTTCCTAATTTGTTAAAATAAGGAGTTTAAGAGTTTAGGATCTCTCTTATCTCTCTCAGCTCTGATTTCTTACTCAGCTGGAAACCTGTGGAAGTCCTACCAGAAACACAGCTTAGACAAACTGGTGTGCATGAAGTGGCTAAGAGAGAGGAGAGCCAGGCTCCTTGGAAAACTCTTGAGAAATGCCTCCCATCATAACCCAGGAATGCAGGAATGGCTGTAGGATGGCAGAGAGAGCACAGGATTAGGAGTCAGGAGACTTGAATGAAGTCCATCACTTCATAGCTGTACGACTTTGAATCAATCACTTCTCTTCTCCAAATGCCAGTTTTCCCCTATAGCACTGGGGTATGAATACCTGTCTCCCAAGGTTGAAAGCATCTAACAGGAGAGCGGCCCTGAAAGTGCTAACCGAGCTCTCGGCAGAGCCTGGTGGTGAGTACTGTTGCCCCTGTGGTGACTGTTCAATGCTGCTGTGCTGAGCGCTCGCAGTCAGGAGGGCAGCCACACCTCCGGCGGAGGAGGACGCGGACACCCTTCCCCGGTGCTCAGCCTCCAGAGCAGGCACCTCATTAATGCTGTTACTGTTCTTTTCCACTCTGCTAAGCCCACTGCTGGCAGTGACAACAGTCGTTGCAGCCTTCCTACAAAGGGGCTTCCTGTCTGTTGGCCCTGAGAGAGCTGGAGACAGTGATTAATAAATGCCCAGGAAGTCGGCCTCTCTGAGGACGGTGCTGCCGCTCAGCATGAATATGCATGGACCACCAGGGCTGTCCTGAAGCTTGAGAGGACATGGCGGGCTGGGCCAGAGCGGAGAGCAGCAGGCAGGCCAGTCACCTGGTCACCTGGGAGATGCAAAGAGCCTGCTCCCCTCCTCACCAGTGGAGCAGAGGGGGCGCTTCCATCAGCGGCACCATCAGCCTCGCCATCACTGGAGAAGACAGGCTGGCAGATGTGAACATAAATACATCCCCTTCTTGCCTCACCTCAGTGCCCTGAGGAGCTATTAGAGACTTACAATTACCATTTCAGTAAAAGGAGAGAGAGAATTGAAGAGGAAGAGGCTGTGTTTGTTAACTTGGGAGCATTGTTGACTCCATCCGCTCCTTTCTTTCTGTGACACCCTGGGGAGGGGTGGAGACGAGCTGGGTCTTCAGAGGCGCAGGAGCGACACCTTCAGACCCTGCCCTGTCCCTTTCTGGATCCTTATTAGGAGCTTGGCCTTGCCCAAAGGCAAAGAGGCATCCAGACAGCATGACGGAGGACTCCGTGACTCCAGCCCTGAACCCCACTCTGGCACCCACCCCTGAGGAGGTGGGCTGGGGCCCGAGATCACACAATTAGTCTTCTATCCCTAAGTCCTCATGGAACCTAATCCCACTATAATCAGTAGACAAATGTTGACTTAATTTGAATGTATGAATTCTAGACGTTCAGTAAATATTTGATGATTGATGATTGATGGAAGCAAGCAAGGCATTTTAATCCTTGGTAAAAAAGCAAACTCTGTGGAAAGAGTCACCCGATATGCTGAGGCAGTCATTTATACCGAAATATGTCTTGTCCTGACCTAAGTTCGGGTTTGAGTGGAGAAGGGGAAGGACACGCGCGCGCGCGCACACACACACACACACACACACACACCTCTGCACCCATGGACAGGCAAGGATTTCCGCAGCTCCACGGTGCGGCAGGCCTGTCCGGTTCATCACGGTGTCCGTCATCACTTATTCACACCACAAGCACTGATTGACAACCTACTTTCCACAGCGTTCTGTACCTAGGGAAGAGACGAAGCCAGGCAAGGGTCTGCCCTCATGGCATTAACACTTTAGCAGGGAAGTCAGAAAACAAACAAGGAAGTAAACAGTGCAGGTGCGGATTCTGATAAACCCCTAACATGTGTCCCCTTCCCTGCATTCTGAATTTTTCCCTAGACCCCAAGAACATTTAAAACAGCACACATAAAATGGGTATCTGGCTTTCTAGGATTCATGGCCAAATTTAATCTCTGAATTGTTACCTTCTCAACTGCATCACAATAACAGGACGGGGGGCGGGGGGGTATCTTCCTGTTCTGCAAAGGAAAGTGTAAAGAAGCCGGCCACGGCCCACACAGCAACGCTCAGGTTTGGAGTCCTTTAGTAACCTGGATGATTTTTCATTGAACTCCTTTTGTAATTTACTCAAGCATTTCGAGGGGGTGGACGTGTACTGAGGTCTGAGTGGATTTCCGTTCCTTGTCTTATGAAGTGGTCAGTTCATCCAACAGAGCCGGCTCCAGGGAGATGCAGGTTGGGCAACTGTGCAGAATGCTTTGAAGGTCCCTGCGCTGGGTTTAATACTCCACAGTCACCACTTTGAAATTCCTAATACTTATGAAATAAGGGGCCTGCATTTTAATCTTGCCCTAGATCATGTGAATTTTGCAGTTGGTCCTGCCTTTCTGGGTTTGTGTGGAACTTGACTTCAGGTCTCCAATCTCACTTTCCTCCTCTACAATATGAGGGGGTGTTTGTGGTAAGGCGTCTTCCAGGCCTCCTGCCCCAGAAAGGAGCCTCTGAATATCAGCCCTGACTCAATCTCTTAGACATGGAGATCAAGTTCTTGAAACGGGGGAGCCCAAGACAAGGGCAAGGAAAGCCCAATTCAAAACCCATCTCTGCCCATGGTGTTTGCCCAGTCTGAATCTCTGTACTTCATCTGAGATATTGAGAGGCTCATGGGAGCAACTTATTAGACAGGGATCTCAGTCTTTCTTTCAGGGCAAAAAAAAAAAAAAAAATCCCTCTTCTGATCACATGTTATTTGTCAAATCAAGTCACATGGTCCTAACTTGTATTACAATCCTACCATATGTTCAGAATAAGGGAGAACTGAAATAATTGTGAGTAAAATCAATGACCACCACATGCATCGAGACCCAAGATTCCTTTTCTCCACCGTATACAGCATCATGGAAGGAGTGACAATGAACAGAATTCAACCACTTGTAAGCTAGGCAAAGTCTCTCATTCTGTTCCTATTAAAGGGGCTTATACCATTTCTGTTGCCCACAGACATCATGTGAAAACCGAAGGAAATCATGGATGGGCATAACAGATAACATTGATAGAATATGAAGTGCCAGGCACCATTGTTTTCCTCTCATCCTCACAACAGGGCTATAACATAGGTCAGTTATTGCCCATACTTCACGAATGAGGAAACTGAGGACCATTATATAACTAGTCCATGATCACACAGGAAGATGTAGAATGTAGTCCATGGAGTCCAGCCCAAAGCCTGCTCTGAAGCACCCTGTCACACTGTGTGGAGAAGCCTTCTAATGAAGAACTTCCAAGCGCTGCTCCTACTGTGTACTTGTTAGGGAGAGCCCCACCACTTCTAGTTTTGGCTTTACTTGGGTTGTTAGAGGCCGCCAGGAGGACATGGAAAGTCATTACTTTTTCCTGGGGCCTCACACTCACAAACAAATACCTGGGGTCCATTGGGCCTGGTAGGATTTCATCAATCTATTCATGAGCTCAGAATCCAAGGCAGGGCTGCCTGAGACCTGAAGCCTCCCAAAGGCCAAGGGAAGAAAAGGGTGCTTTTCTGCTCAAGTCTTCGCCCACCCTGGTCAGTTTTCTTCTGAGGAGGAGAGTAACACCAATGCACAGCCTCCTTCCTTTACCTCCTGTGACACTCGGGAGCTGTGGATTTCACTTCTGGAGCACCTTCCATAAAATGACATCTGTCACTGCCATCATGCCTGGTGCTGAGGGCTCACTCTGTTGCTCAGACACAGCTCCTAAAGGGGATGGTGGCTGAGAAGACGTCTGTGGAAGGCCCTTGAGTGACAGTCTCAAGGGTGAGGACAGTGAGCCAGGTAGGAAATGGGACCGAGCTCTTTGTTCTGAAGATGCTCCAGAAAGTAGAATTGTTCTGCCCAGCAATGGGGGGGGCTGTGTCCATCCTGGTTGTGAGCTGCTCTGAGGCACTTCAGGTACACTCCTTCTGCCAGCCTCCCTGTGCCCAGATCAATGACCACTGAGCTCAGGTGGTCTAAATGCCTGAAGATACAAGCTAAAACTTACAACCCCTGCTCATAACCCACTTAATGTGCCCCCCTCTACCCCCAAAAGACCGTAGACAGAATAACAGTTCCCCTTTTTGACAGAATTTGAGGGCCACCAGCCTCTCCACCTTCTCTTAAATATAAAATTCAACGTGTGAGTCCTCAGAGATTCCTTTGGGTGAATCATGGCCTTCTTTCTAGATGTATTTTTTCAAGATATAAATACCCTCATTGTATTTCCTCTAATTCAATTTGAATAAACTTCTGGGTTGTCTCCTCTTCTCTCAGGCAAGTGTGACCCAGTCACTGTGAGATCCCTAAAAAGGGCTGTGTGCCCTGTAGGCAGGACAGAAAGGCCTTCTTTTGGGGGCCTCTCAGTTATTGTAGGGTCTGCCAGGCAGAAGTGCCTCAAAAGGTGATCCAAGCACGTATCACAGCATTGGAGAAAACACTGGCAGTCTCTAGCCTCATCCCTGCATTTAGGGAAGGGGAAACTGAGGACCAAGGAAGGCAGTTGGATCATTACTCTTGACAGACTAGACCCTGACTCCAACATCAGGGACCAGTGGGTGCACCTGCCTCAGAACCTGGGCAATAGGAGCTGAGACTTGGACATGAAGGCAAAGGTCGGGAATCAACCATCCTTCCTATTGCCCTGTCACTGAATGGATGCCTCCCAGCCACGTGGAGAATGGACCAGACCCAACTGCCTAGAACCTCCCCCAGGAGTTCATCCCACATGGCCCGAGTCCAGACGCCAGCTTCCCAACAGCCCGTCTGAGAACCTGGGGCTCCTGGGGAAGGGTCAGCTGGCCGGCCTGGGGCCATTCATCCCATTAAGCTGGCAGCTGGTGGCAGGCACAAGCGTGGAAGTTGGCTTAGATCAGGAGGATTTCAGGGCCCCATTTAACCTAATTGGGCCAGAACACAGGCCGCAGGAATGCCAGGCCCCCCACTGTCTTGTTCCACTCCTGGCTTTGAAGTCGCGCCTCATCGCGTTCTTAAACATGAGATGCAGGCATTCGGTTGCTCATACTTAATGTGCAACACAGGAGATCAAAGAGCAGATAGAGATGGAAGACATCAGGGCGATAATTAAGGATTACTCTGAGAGCCGGCTGGCTCCCCACCCCTCCCAGTGCCTGCCCTGCACACTGCTCACCCGCTCTCCTCTCCTGGCCTCCTCCCCTCTCCCTGTCAGTCTCCCCTGTTCAACTTCTGCTTCCCTCCTTCCACCTCTCTATGCTTCTGGTTCACCCTCTTTCACCTCCTGCAGCAGTGGGCTTGGCTTCCCAGTCTCCCTTTGTCTTTCCCAAATCAATCTCCTCTTCCCTAGTCCCTTGCCTAGTTTATTTCTTCCTGTCTCTCCACACTGTGCTTGCCTCTAGAGTCGCCATGACAACGGGCCTCCTGGACAATTACCGCCCAGGAAGCACAGCCTCTTTCCTTCTGGGACTCTAGTGCTCACTGGAGTCTACTCCCTGACTCCTTAGCCTGGCAGTGAATTAGCCTCTACAGTCTCTGGGGGGCCAAGGCAATGGAGTCTGCCACCCACCACACAGGGGAAAGGCAAAGGAGAGAAGTATGAAAGAGGGGGTGCTCAAGCTCTCTGTGTCCATTCTGGTTGGGACAGAAAGGAGGACCACCAGCGAGAAGGGGAATTACGAAAACCTGGGAGTAGATCAGCAGCGACTCTCCTTCCGTCCACTGGCTCAGTGGAAAGGAACTATTTTCCCTTAGGTTTGGAGAGAGAAAAGGGATTGCAGCAGCCAGTGTTAGGAGTGCTAAATAAGCACAACTCCAACACCTTTGCCTGGTCCTTAATACTTTTAGCACTTTATTATTATACTTTGATTGGGAGGGTATTTGGCTGTGTGAATATTGCATTGAGCATCTACTTCATATGTAATACAGAGCAGACAGCCATGGACCTCAAAGAACACGACACACCCTGACCTAAACACATTACAGTCTGTTTCTAAGATGCCAAGTAACCATACATTAAAACTTAAATATATAAATAATGGATAAAAATTGTAAAATGCAAAGAGACATACAATCTCCTTTAAAAATATGAAATAAATATAAAAATAAAATGGTCACTTGCTGGCTGGGCACTCTGACAGGCTTTAGGGAATGAGTCTTGAGTTTCCTCTGCAAGGCTAAGTAAGGTCTGAGTAGGCAGATGAGTTTGGGAATGGTGGCTCATTCAGCCTGGAGCCATCACTCCTCTACCCCATGAAAACACTTGAATGCCAGTCTAAGTAGTTCAGACTTGATCATGTAGTTTATGGGGAAAGCACAGAGCACAGGTTGCAGCAACTCACGTACATATTAAGGAGTCTGGAACTGTGTAATTCATTTTAGACAAATTGAGTGGCACTAAGAGTTGTTACTGGAAATCCTGTGCACAGGGGGGAAAGGGAATTCCCGGTATGGCTGAGTGTGTCCGTCTACTGCAAGCCCATAGCCCTATTAGCCTTCTCCCAGCCCTGGCCCAGCAGCATAGTCCCTGGGCCACTCAGCCTGACCATAGCAAGACCTACTAACTTCCTGGCCAGCAATTTGTCATCTCCTTGCTTCTCACTTGATGCTGGACCGAAGAGATGGGGTTTTACTTGGAAAGCTTATTTTCCTTACCAAAATGCCTCAGACAGAATAATGAGAAGGTGAGCTTGAAAACTCCAACTGTGTGAAAGGCCTTGCTCACAGAGAATATAATCTGTGTATGTCATCTACATTTCAGTCACCAAGCAGGAGATGAAACAAAGTCAAGGTGGCCTTTTTTGACAGGCTGGGCCATCTAGTAGAAAGAAGGTGTAGCTAGGAGGCAGTATCGGGACCTGGCTCTGCCACTTGCCAGCATTAAAATATCAGGTGACCTCCTGAGGCTTCCGTTCCCACGTTTATGAGAAGGCCAAAGTCAAATGGAACCTGTCCATCTCACAGGGCGGCTGTGAAGACTGAGTGAAGTAATAAATGCAAATGCCCTCAGGGTGGGGAAAGGAGCTGGTGACTAACAGAACGCCTGCCTCTTGGTGGTGGCCAGGGTGATAGGACCTTCAGGCGACCAGCACACCTGGGTCAGAGCTCGGACCTGGAAAGCTTCTCTGCGATATGATCCAAAGTCGTGATCCACCCGGACCTCAGTTTTTCCCACTGGTGGAAAGAGAAGGCTAGACTAAGGTAACTTTTTCTCTAAAATGTGAGTAGTGGAGATGACTTGAGGTGGGGCATGAATATAGCATTGAATATAGCATTAAGCTACGTTTAATTCGGAGTGAGAAATTTATCTCCTTTTCAATTATCTTTCAATCCTTCCAGTCTCAGCTCGACTCAGTTCAAGTTTTCAGTTAACACCTCTCTAATATCTACTAATTTACCTTTTCAAGGGAGAGAAAGTAGGCCTCAGGCTCAGAACCTTGGCAAGCAGCAGAACCTACCTAGAATTTAATGGCATTGCTGAGTTCTTATTGTATTTCTTTTTCACCTTCCCTTTATAGGAAGTAATACTGCTTTTCCATTTATAGCAATGAAATAAGGTCTCCTTTCTGTAACTGTTTAAGTAAAAAGCTGAGTGGTATTAAAGGAAAATATTGTGTCAATAATAGTGCAGAGATTTCACAGATGTGGTAAAAATTGTAGAGGTAGCAGAAGTTTGAGAATTGCTGGGCTAGCTGATCCTTAATATTCCTGCCCACATTTCCTTTTCCTGAAACTCTCGCTCCACCTCTAGTAGGAACACATTTCTCTGACATGACTTGTCTGTACATTGGGAAGAAGATAATGACAATTTAGACCCCTAGAAAATCCACATTTAGCACAAGATCAACAGCAACAACCCAAGGAAGGTCTTACAAAGTTTCCCAAGTACACTTCAATTTGATCTCACAACATTTTACAAATGAGGAAATGAGACGCCTTTGTTTAGATGATTTGCCCAGAATCACTCTGTCAATGTTGAGTCAGGGCTACAACTACATTCCGCCAAAGCCCTGATTCTTTCCAAAATTCCTTACTGTTTCTATGTCCCATTACACTAGGCTACATATAACATACAAAGATATCAAGAGACACTTTTGAGTTAAAAACGTTAATGGGATTTCTTCATTTGAAGGAAGAATCTGACTCCTTCAGACCCAGTTATATGATGGATATTGTGCATCTGCTTCAACAGGATGAAAAGAGGAAAGCCCCAGCCCTCTCTCCTTTTACTCTGAGTGGGAATGGTAGGTGGAGCAGGGATGGAAGGAAGGAAGTGAGAAAGGTAGGAAGGAAGGAAAGAGGGAGGAAAAGAGGGAGGGAGGAAGGGAAGAAAGAGAGAGAAGGAAGGAAGGGAGAAAGAAAGAGAAGAAAGAAAGATGGGTGGGGAAGAATTGACATCATTTACTTCCATTTTAGGGAATTTTTCTTGGCCGAAAATCCCTATTCCCTCTTCAATTCACCAACCCTTCCATAATTGTTTAAATGAATCACAATGAAATGATCATCTATTCACTCATTTAACAAACCTTGTACAGGAGTTTAAGACATATGCCATGAACAGAAAGATTACAATCTTAAAGAAGGGATTAAAATTGAAACACAAATAACTATAACACAAAACAGAATGTGATAAAATAATAATGGTGATTGTGATATATTATAAAAATACACATTTATGAAGATATAGCTGTGTGCCAGGTACTAGTCTAAGAATATTCTATGTTGTGCATATATGTGTATGTATGTGTGCATGTGTGTGTGTGCATATGTGTGTGTGTTTTAATCTGCAGAATAATCCTGTGGGATAAATAGTGACAATATTCTAGTTTTTAGATTAGGTGAATAAGGCTTAGATAAATAACCTATTCAAAGTCAGCCAGCTCCGGGGAGCCTGGGTGACTCAGTGGGTTAAGCCTCTGCCTTCGGCTCAGGTCATGATCTCAGGGTCCTGGGATGGAGCCCCGCATCGGGCTCTCTGCTCAGTGGGGAGCCTGCTTCTCCCCCGCCCTCCGGCTGCCTCTCTGCCTACTTGTGATCTCTCTGTCAAATAAATAAATAAAATCTTTAAAAAACACAAAACAAAACAAAAAACAAAGTCAGCCAGCTCCTAAATAGCCAAATCAGTCTCAAATCCACCTGACTTCAGGGCCCATAGAATCCCACTCAGTGTCTGCTGGGGCTGCATTCTGTACTAAGCATCTTCATCCCCTACCTCACTCTTCCCTTCCATTAGGCAGTATGACTGAGGGCACAGACCTGGAACCAGGTTACCAGGCTGAATCTCAGCTCTGCTGCCCCTGGCTCTGTAACACTGGGGAAGCTACTTAACTTCTCTCTGCCTCCATTCTATCTGTAAAAGGGGTCAGGTTTAATGATTAAATGAATTAGTATAGAGAGAGTGCTTAGAAGGCTACCCAGCACATAGCAAGCACATGCAAGAACTGGGCGAGCAAAAACTATTATGATGATACAGATATCATTAGTCTCATTTATCGGCAAGAATACGAAAATGCCCCAAATGAAGTCGCTTGTGCGAGACGTAATACCTGCTCTTTCTATTATGTAAATCGGGTAGTGTTTAGTGGGAAGAGTAATCAATTTCAGTCTAAAGAAGAGGGTGAAGGGAGTTCAGAGATTAAATACAGACTTTTTTTCCAAGTAGAGGCAACATGATGAAAACCACTAGAGGGGAGAAAAGATGGGGAATAGTTAGTAGATCCATGGGGCTAGAACATGGGGCCTAGGAATGAACAGTCATCACATGGAAGGCCTAGAATGGCAAGTTGCCAACGGCTTCCACCAGAGGGGTTGTAACAGAACAAGCAGCAGTGTAAAAGAAAGATAGAGATCGAGAAGGTAGTAAAGATACACCCAGTATGGGGTTTTTGTATGGGTAGTGGCACTTAAAATAGGTGGAAAAAATTAGGTAGGTGGTAATTATTTATATATGCATTCACTCAATAAAACTATGGTGAGCATTTACTATGTATTTGGCACTCACTGGGGATATAATATGTAGAAAGCAAGATCGAATACCAGTCTATGGGGAGACACATAAAAAGTAAAATAGGTAATAGTAGTACAATGATAACTACTATCATTAAATCGATAATAATACAATGATAACTGTGGTAGAATCATGTGGGAGCAGAAACTAACCTAGACGAGAGGGGTCAGAAAGAACTTTTGAAGGAAATGATAGCCAAGTAGTGAGTAGGAGTTAGTAAGAGGAAAGATGCGGGCAGGTTGTGTTCCAGTCCAGGGAGTGGCCTGTGCAAATGCCCTGAGGCATCATAGATCATGGTTTCTTAGAGTAAATTGGTGGGAGTTAGATAGAGATGGAGATAGTTTGAGATAAGCAACTGGAGCCACAACATCTAGGGCCTTTTAATCAGCATTAATAAATTTCTGTTTGATCATGGGGACCAAGGGAAGTCATTGAATGGCTTCGAGTAGAAAATCATAAGCTCACGATTATTATTTAGAAGGGCCACTGTTGTGTGGATTGGAGGAGACGAGAGGCATTGCAGGGTGATCTGATGGGTGGATAGAGTTATAGACCAGTCTATAGAAGACAGTGAATTTTATAGGGACATTGTCATAAAAATATAAAAAGGAGGATTTAAAATAAGTTTAGGAGGTAGAACTGACAAGATCTGGTGATGACTGGATGTCAAGGTTAGTGGGAGAATAAGAAAGACCAAGTCGAGTCATCAAGAGTAATGATGCTCTGAGGAGGGAGAAAAAACATGGCAAAGGATATAATCCCTACTGGAAAAGGAAGAAGAGTCAGAGAGGGAGACTGAAGTCAAGGACAGAGAGCATTCCAAGCAGGAAGATGTGGTCCCAGAGTAGGATGCTTTAAAGGGGAGGACAAGAGCACTCAGAAATTTTCACTGGAGGGGCGCCTGGGTGGCTCAGTGGGTTAAAGCCTCTGCCTTCAGCTCAGGTCCTGATCCCAGGGTCCTGGGATCGAGCCCCGCATCGGGCTCTCTGCTCAGCAGGGAACCTACTTCCTCCTCTCTCTCTTTGCCTGCCTCTGCCTACTTATGATCTCTGTCAAATAAATAAATAAAATCTTTAAAAAAAAAAAGAAAATGTCACTGGATTTGGATTATTCAGGTGTTTATTCAATGAGTCTGAAAAAGAATGTATTTGATTCCTCCCAGTGCCAGGCAGTCACTAGTCAGTCCTTTTCCAACTAGTTCTTAGGCATTTCGCTTGCATTCCTAGCTAGCCTGGATTTTCTACTGGTGCGTCACTCATCCTATAACTTCCAAGAAGTCCTCTGGATCAAGGATCCTCCAAGCCCGCTTTTCCTTTCTTGGGGGTATTCTGGGGACCTGTGTACTCTTGCTGTGTTGATCTGTACTTCTCATATTTCATGCATGCTACTCTAATTTCCCCAAATAGATCTCTGACTCCTAAAGGTACAGGGATTAGGCATTTTATACTTACAAAGCTTGCCAGCTTCCCCACAACACTTACACACCTGCCAGGGGCCCAGCAGAGTGTCTGCAACCAAGATGGCCCACCCAACTGGCTAGCGACCCTTGCCCTACTGACCAGCTGTCTACTTTGCTTCCCTCTCTGGCTGCTGCCAGAGTAACTACCTTGAAATCACAGGTAGCATCATAAGCATTCTCTGCCCGAGTCCCTTCCAGCATCACCTCAATTAAAACCACACCCCTAACTCCCAGTGTGTGTCATAATGGTCCTTCAATATCTGGCCCGAAAATTCTCTTCTCCTAGATTATTCATTCAGCATCCTTTCAACAAATTCTACTGAAAAACGGGCAGGGAACACAGGGGGATTGAGAAAAGGAAAAACGGCAACTGTTCACATGGGCTATATACTGCTATAGAGAGAAAAGAGTAAATGAATAGGCTTTAATTTCAGGTAGTGAGGGATAAGCTATGAAGTCCCTAGAGCAAGATAGGAAAATGGAGAATGATGGGGACCACCTCCTACGAAGGAGGGGAGGGGCGTCCCGGGGAAGGAAGCGTGAGCAGAGATCCAGATCAAGTGAGGATGAGAACTATCATAGCTAGAAGGGGGTTAGACAGAAGGGAGACATTAGTAAAGACCCAGAGGTGTGGCAGGACCTATGTGGGTTTTTTTCATCCAGCTGTATTTTCCAGAATCCCTTGCAGCTGTGACTCTGGCTATCAATTCAGTTTTGCCAGTAACCTTGACTTGTATGAGATTTGAGAGATAGAAGTGAGGCCGTGGTCTCCTTCCTGTGATTTCTGGCTGCCACGCTGTCTGGGAAGGACATGGTTTTTCTATGTTCATTCTCTGGTGTCCAGCAGCTGCTCTGGAAGTGGGTGCTGCTTTCTGGGAACCCCAGTCCATAGCCCAGCTCTCACTAAGTGCCTGTACTTGCTCCTCCTGCTGACGCTTTAGGCCTGGGAAACAAACATTGCCCTTTTTGCCAGTTCCTGGTGTCTTGCCATGGCTTGTTGGTTTCCCTAAGCCTACCCACACCCTCGCCCCAGGTCCCTTCACTGAGCTTTCATCAGTTATTCTCTGGGGTGTGCCATGAACTTCCAGAGTAGAAGTTAGCCAGAGAGTGGCTCAGTCGTTAAGCGTCTGCCTTTAGCTCAGGTCATGGTCTCAAGGTCCTGGGATCAAGCCCCTCATTGGGCCCCTTCCTCAGCAGGAAGCCTGCTTCTCCCTCTCCCCATGCTTGTGTTTCCTCTCTCACTGTCTCTCTCTCTCTCTGTCTAATAAATAAAACTGTAAAAGGAGAAGAAGTAGTTAGCCAGAGAAATGCCATGGCCTGACCTGAGGGAAAGACTGGAAACCTTCTGGCTGTGAAGTGAATGGTTCAAAGGAGTAAGGGGCTTTTGAAGAACCAGGGGAAAGGAACATGGCAGGGCCCAGAGAGCATGGAGAGCATGAAGGCTGGCGCGGTGGTCAGAGGGCCTTCCTGTGGAGCCTGGACAGCTACACAGATGCAGAGTGACCAGGCCCAGCCAGCAATCAGGTTTGACTCTGAAAGCAAAGCTCTTTCTTGTTCTGTCCCACTATGACCTCCAGGACCTGCCCTTTTTAATGTTCGCTACACTTATATGTCCTTCCCTCCAGAAATCCCACAGTAATAAGTGGGTTCAATAGTCCTGGGGAAAGACACCTGTAAGCCAGATTCCCCTGACATGGCTGTGATCCTGATCTGTCAGACTGCCAGGAGAGAAGGGCTCTGAGCCATCCCTACCTGTAATGACTTGGGAGAGGGCACAAGGTTATGAAGTCCACCATGCCCCTTCTCCCTGACGGGCCTCGCTGCCTGGGCAGTAAAGTTTCCTTTGCAAGCTATCTATTGCTTTTCCCCAGTACCTGCTGCCCACAGCTGTTCCTCTGAAGTGCCGACCAAGAGCTGCGTCGCAGATGTGCTTGCTTTTGCTGTCCCTCAGCTATTAATGCACTCAGGTGGGATGACATATTTCCTCAGACTTAAGAGCTATCAAACTTCCCTGTAACAAAAGGGTTACCAAGCTGCTCTTAAAGCCTAGACCTTGGCACCATCCACAGGGAACTCAATGAAGTGCCAGGTGGTTGGAGGAGGGCTTTGTATTTGCAAGATGGACACCCTCATGGACACTTTACAAATCAGTGAGGGCCGAGGCACCCAGAATCTCCAGGAAACTCTCGAAACCTGTTGGAACCCCATCCCTGCACCTGGTCCCATGTGGCTGTTTTTGAAAATCTCTCTTTGGCTAAGCTAAAACCTCTGTAATTCAGAATCATTGCCATTTTAAACTCAATTTGAATTATGAAAAGTCTAAAACTGTGGAATGTTAATGAATGCAGCATATTTCCTTTAAAGGGAATTGAACTTCTTTCAGTTTGTGATCTGGTGTAATGAACATGTAGGCATCATGTAAGATCCACACAAGCATTGCAGTTACATGAAGAGCAAGCTCGGGAATTGTCAAGTTACCAACACCTCCATGCTATAAGGGCTCTTTTCCGCAATCTTGATTATTCTGTTTATCAACACAATGAAGTGCTTGAATAAGCCACACTTGCTGGCCAAATTCTAGCCATCCTTCTAGACCAATTCAAGGTCTACTTCTTCCTTCCGAGGTGGTCTGTTCTCACGGATCTTCCCAAACAACTTGCCATTAAGTTTATAATCTATTCTACTTATTTTGCTCTGAATTATTAAAATAGTGCCTGGTGGAACTTGAAACATATTAAGGACCCCTTCATTGAGGTATTTTAAAATTTCATGAGGGTGTTTTGGGTTCTCATAATTACAAAGCAGTGGTAGCATGTGGTGGAAAGAGAACAGGGATCCGAAAAGTTCAGCAATGCTGGAGACAGTCCTGCATAGCAGAAAACTGCCTCATCTCCTACATAAACCTTGAGTGTCCCACTGGACACCCAGAAGCTGAATGCATGCCTTGACATGTGGGGAGATTTCACACAAGAGATATGCTTTCCATGATGCCTTGTCACTATCCTACCCCATGTCACAACATCAGGCATTATTCTGACACTACATTTATAAATAAAGATAAGCTCATTTGTGAGAAATAACATGCTTCCTCATTTCTCTACCTCAACAGCCTGTAATTTGAATTGGTACATTGCCCCTGCTTCAATTAAAGCTATTTCTCTCTCTCGTTCCATGCACAAGTAAGTCTGGTCTGTTACTGGTTACCTAGTCCTAGAATGTGTTTATAATTCTGTCCTTTCATTTAATGTACGTCTTGCACAGAACAACTTCTGATCTCACTTTTCTTGAACCCAAATATATTCATTGTAAGCAGGTGCAATTATGTGACTATTTCATTGCATCATCTATTGTAGGTGTTTCTAAAAATTTACATTTTTGAAGTAGATATTATTTATTTAAAAATACTCACTTTTTACTTCTCATTTATATTATAGTTAGGTCAGTATACTGATTTTATTATGTGTATAAGTATGTTATGCAAATTTCATTTCAATTTGGTAAGTGAGGCATTACAAATTATTTGTTATAAAAGGGAATATTAAATACAATAAGTTTGAGAACTGCTGATCTATTACAAGCCCTCATTTTTCAGAGGAAGAAAGTAAGGTACAGAAAAATTAAATGACCTGATCAGCAAAGTTCTGATCTGGAATTTAAACCCTGATCTGACTTTCAGTCCAGTTCTCCTATTTTGTTCTCTAATTTTATTTGAATAATGAGTAGCCCTCATTTTTGACAGTAGAATTATACTCATAATCTCCTTGAGAACAGAACCATTTTGTACATTGCTTTTTCTGTAATCATCACAGTGACTAACACAGCATTAGACATATAATAGTTACCTAATATATATTTAATATATCAGTTGGATTGAATTGAATTGCATCAAGTTGAAATTAAATTATTTGAATTGAATAGTGAAGTGTTAATGTCTTATGGAAAGTAGTGCCTTCCAATATGAAATAATCAGAGCCATCAGGTTTGAGCCAGGAAATCACTGTGGACCCCTCCCCCCACCATCCTTCATTTGTTTCCAGGCACTTGCCATGGAACTACATGTTTACTTCCTCTCTTCTCACAGTTGAACTTCTTGACTCTGAGTCCTTCCAAAAGGCCTACTGGCATTCATCTCTGACTGTCCTTTTACTAGCCATATCCCCTGGGATAAAGACTGGGTGCAATGCTGGGTTAGGTCCTCCAGGCCGTAAGATATTTTCAAGAAAAGAGTTAAAAGTCTGTTTTTCCCTGTTCATTTTTTTTTAAGGTTCTGAATAATTTTTTTTCCTGACTCTTTCCAAATGTGTTAAGAAATCTGGTCTATGATGAGACACTTTGTTGACATGCTACAGGAGCTAATTTTACATGTCAGTGGGAATGCCACCAAAACACTGACTCAAGCCATATTCCAAAAGTAGATTAATTGTTCTATCTTCCTCATGAATGTGCATGTGTGTGTGGGTATGTGTGTATGTGTGTGTGTACATAAGGGGGAGTGAGAGAAAAGATCACTCCTTTTTAGCTATACCTAATTTAGCTGACAAAATTGAAAATGTGTAGCAAGGAGGTGGGAGGTACTTGAAGGAGAATCAAAAGCTATTTGCAAAACAGTAGGATCATGAGAGTTGTGACCAGATGCGTGACCTACAAGGATAAAATAATAGAAAAATATATGTCATGGGTATAGACCTGTATAGGCCAAGCTAATAAGACATAAATCCTGCTTTCATAGATAACACACACACCCACACCACTGCCATCATCGCCACCACCACCAGCAACACCAATAGCGATAACAAAAGTAAACAAAATAATCCTGCTTATGATATAGATGAAAAAAAGTTGTGGGATCTTTACTTCCACCTAAATAATCATAAATAAATAAATATTCTAAATGCTATCAGAGGACTGAAGACACAAACTTGAGCAAACTAAGAAAAGAGAGCTCTTAAGGCATTTGCCTTTCCCAAGACCTTCAAAGCCTGGGAGAATGGCCACTGAGCTGAATGCAAACTTCCAAAGCACAGAGAGCAGCAAGTAGGACTTGATGGCAGACAAAAGTCATTAATGACTCAAAACTTTCCATTCAGCTATAAAACAGGGAGAAGTCTCCCATGTATCTGAAAGTTGGTGACTCAGCGGTGAATCAGAGCAAATTTCCAGAATCTCATCAGCTGTGAGATCTTAGTTCTTAATGAAAAGAAAACATCCATCCTGTTCTTAAGGTATTCTCTGGTAGGGAACTGAGTGAAACTAAAGGGGTGACAAAGTCTAGACCCTTTTGGACCCAGGCTAATCCACATCGGTTGACTTAGCCCTCCTCCTATGGCAAAACAGAAAAACAACAGTGAAGCGTTACAGAAACAAACACTGTTGGCTTCAGTTGTTAGTGCTCTTTTGTGTATTATAAGAACACAAAAAGACAAGAAAATGTGATCCAAAGTCAAGACAGGAAACAGTCAATAGAAGCAGTGCCAGAGATGGCCTAGATGTTGGAGTGATCCGAATCTAAAATAATTGTGGAAAAATGTTAAAGGATATAGTGGAAAGGCAAACGCATGTGTGAAGCATGGCAAGGGTCAGAGATGTGGAAGCTACAAAAAAAGAAACAAATCTAAATGCTAGAAATGAAAAATATAGTATCATAAATAAGGACTTTATTAAGTGGATTATCAGAGTACGGAACACAGAAAAGGAGAGGGCTAATAAACCTAAAGATACATCAACAGTCTAAACTAAAGCACAAAAACAAAGATGAATGAATGAAAAACAGAAAAGAACATCCTAGACCTGTTGTATAATAGCAAATGTTTCAACTTACAAGAAGTCCCAGAGGAAAGAAGGAAGAGTGTGGGGCAGCAGAAATACCAGGAACGATAAGCAATAAACTGGTGAAAGACATCAACTCACAGATCTCAGAAGGCCAATAAATCCCAGGCAGGGTAATCATAAAGAAACCACACTTAGATACACAGTAATCAAACAGCCTAAAATAAAAGATAAAAAGCAGATCTAAAAGCAGACAAAAAAAAAAAAAAAAGACACAATACATCCTGGGGAACAATGATGAAAAGATGACTAACTTTTCTCTAGAGGTACTGTCAACAAGAGGCAGTGGAATGGCATAAAGTGCTTACAGAAAAAAAATGTCAACTTAGAATTCTATCCGATAAATATGTCTTTCAGTTTTCATACACTTCTATATAAATATATAATTGTATATGTATATGTAAATACATTGTACATCTGCATATTATATTATATATGTATTATATATAAAATATAAATTATATATTACATATTAAATATAATTATAATGCAAATCTAAATGTATTTTTTAAGATTTTATTTATTTATTTGACAGAGATCACAAGTAGGCAGAGAGGCAGGCAGAGGGAGAGAGAGAGAGAAAGAGAAAGAGAGGGGGAAGCAGGCTCCCCACTGAGTAGAGAGCCCAATGCAGGGCTCAATCCCAGGACCCTGAGATCATAACCCGAGATGAAGGCAGAGGCTTTAACCCACTGAGCCACCCAGGCCCCCTAAATGTATTTTAGAAACAAATATATATTTATTCATTATATACATTTCATGTATATAAATACGAAGGGTATATTCAATGGGTAAAGTTCTAAGCTGACATATAAATACACCCTAGATGACATACATAAAAGACTATTATTGACTATTTAAACAAAAGCAATAGCAATCATGGGGTTTATAGCATATATAGTTATAAAATATAGACAACAAGAGCACAGAGGGTTATATGCAATTATAAATTGCAGACTCATCTACTTTTGTAAAATAGTACATGTTATTTTGTGATAATTCCATATATCATTGACAATTTTTTGAGAACATAATAAATAGCATTAATTTCAAGAAGGGTTAGGTTGGGATTAGCTTCCTCCTGCTTTTGGTACTATATATATATAAACCCCTTATTATATTGTTAAATCCAGGACATATTTTTTTTTCCTGACCCAAGAAATAACACTATTCAAAAGTAGAATTCCTCAGATACTCTGTTAACATTGCTAGCACAGACAAACTTACCGTAAAACTCAGAAGTATCATGGTGCAGAGCAAAGACTATTGGACTTAGAGTCAGGCAGTCTAAATCCTAGCTCTATCACTTGGGCATTGTGTGACCTTGGGCATGTAACTTAAATGTTCTGAACTCAATTTTCTCATCTGCAAAAAGAAGCCAGTGGTTCCCATTTCACACTATCATATAGGCTCAAAAGAAAATGCCAATTCTTCAACCCTCTTCAAGCTCCAAACCTACTTGGTAACCAAGAAAAAGTAGTTCAATTCTGTATGTATTTTTTGACTAGGAACGCCTGGAAATTTGATTTTATTTCCTTTATATAAAAGCCAGGGAATGATATCTTGTTTCCAAAACGAAGGTAAAAAGGGAAAAAAAAATAACATTATTTGAGACTTTAAAAACCACATTTGAATGAGCCATAGCAACACAATGACTCAGAAACAAGTACATTTTTCTGCAGATGTTTTTGGAGTTCTCAAGTAGTTGGGGGTCAAATCTGGCAAATTCATAAGAAGATTCATGAAGTCCTAGAAAGCCATGAAGTATGTGAAGAAGGAAGGGAGAGGAAACATTCATGCCTGCCTGACTGTACAACCAAGCACAGCAGCAGGGGACAGCTGGCAGATTTCAGAGGAGCTCCTCCCTGGAAGAGGAGACAGGCAGGCATATTTCTGAGCCCCTGCTCTACCACTTCCTAGACGTATGACCCCATGAAAATCCCTTGACATTCCTGATTTTCAGTTTCTACCACTGTAAAACAACATAATAAAATCCACCTTCCAGGGTTGTTGAAAATAATGAGATCAAGCCTATAAAACAAAGAGCAAAAACTAGAAAAGTTTGGATCATATCTGGTTGGCAGATATATTTTATGTTAATATTTAATATATTCTGTAGAATATGATATAATGTTTCCTATTTTTAAATCATTTGCCAATTATAAAATATTTCAAATTTTAAAAATCTTTATTTCTGTATCAAATTCTCTTGAAATATTGAAAGATCTGATAAACTTTTATCTGTGTTTCCCTAAAAGATTGACCAGTTAAAGCTAAGGAGTAACTACCTTCTGTATATATGGCTTATTTTGTCCAGATCTCCTCAGACTTCATCTTTCCTTATTGTCTCACCTGTACTGAAGGCCAGTTTATTTGTATTACCTGCCTGACCCTAAGAAAACTGTTTTCCGCTAGTGGTGTAAAATGTCTAGCTCTACAATTGAGGGTTAATAGATATTCTCTTCCCACTCTGCCTTGAAGGTCCCCTGACCAAATGGGGTTTGGAGAGGAGCACAACTGGTAAGATTATTTCCTTAAGAACCAGACCCTTCTCTTAACCTAGAACCTTAGCCAGTTACCCTAATTTCAAGAACATAAATGAAGAAAGGAAGATCAGTGACACGTTCTTTGCCTAAAGACATAGACTTATTTCTCAGAATATTGGGATTAATGCTAGCTACAGAAGGACACCATGATGCATTAAATAAATTTAGAAATATTTTCCAAGAACCTGGGATCTCTGTGAGACCCCATTTGGATTTGATGTACCTCAGCTGTGGAAGGTAGTAGTACGGATACTGTGCTCTGAAGTTCAGGAGGAGGAAAGGGAAATCAGAGGCAATTTTCCCACAGAGACCATTAAAAGTTTACTAGTCCTTGACTCTTGACCAAATCCATCAGTGCAAGTTTTATTAAAGGAAACCACAGTCCTCCAGAAGGCCAGGTAGAGGGGGCAGAGTCTGATTCCACCCACTGTATTAGGAGATACAGGGGAACTCTGTATTATGAAGAGGGAAAAGGTGGTGGGCTGTGTGAGAGGTAGTGTAGGGATGGGATAAGGCTCTTTTGAGCAAAAAAGTTTATTATTGCAAAAAAGAATGAGAATGTGTTTGAGAAGAAGTGGGGCAACTGGAAATTCTGCAGCTCAGCTTCTAGCTTACTGTGGCAGGTGACAGATGTATAGATCATTCAGGTTATGTGAGAGAGCTACTGGGAGCTAGCAGCAGGTTGGTTAAGATGAAAAGCATTCATACATCCAAGTCTTCAACACCTGCCATCTATGATTAAAAATTGACTGGAAGCATCTGACCTCCCTCTTTCCCCAGAGCAGTCAACTATGGACATCAGGGACAGCCTGAATGGACATTTGGAGGTGGGAGGCAAGAAATATTGAGTCCAGAAAAGAGCCTTAATACCCAGTGAGTGTGCTGGGATCAGATGAGACCCTGATGGGATAGGATTGTGATCCTCAGCAGGAAGGAATGAGATACAACGTCATTTAGGAACCTTGTCTTCCACACCTGCAAGTCTCAATATTACAACTGGAAGAGATTAAGAAGGTAGCTAGTTCAGTCCCTTTTGCCCTAGATTTATAGATGAAGAAATGACTTTCTCAAACTCCTATACTGAATTGGAAGAAAAGGTGGTGTTACAACTCCTGGATCCAAGGTCAGTGCCCTTGTGACCCCTGGCAGCCTTCCCAGGGTTCCGCCCTGGCCTGGTCTCAACATCCCCAAGCCATAAAAACTTGGGGAAAGGAGAGTTAGAGTTAGAACCCCTGACCTCAGGGACTCTGATCATCTGACTTGATGAATCTGATTCACTTCTCTTCAGTAGGAGGGTCATGGCTGAGGTCTGCAGTGGTGACATTCTCTAATATTACTCTGGAATTCAAGCTTTCCATCTATACCTGGAATTTACCTTAATAATAAATCTACCTATGATTTGTTGACAACCTACAATTTGCTAGGCATTGGTCTAAAAAAGCCTACTGAGTGACCATGCCCACTTTATAGATGGAAAGACAAATATGTCTAATAATCTACCCCGGGTCTCCCCACAAGTAACAAGAGGTGTTCTAGTTCTGCCTGAAAGTGGAGCCCCTGCTCTGAGCCCCCTACTCCCTCAGACACTCTCTTCCTGGTCAACTGATCTCCCCACATCCCGCCACCAGTGATGTGGTGTTTCTATCAATCCTGACACTGAGTTCTGTCACCCACACAAGGGATGCTTTTTGTTATTTGAAGGTATCTAGAAAGCTGGATTCCTCCTCCCTCCCACCAACATGTCCTTGATAGGTCACCACTAATCTCTTTCTCCCCCTTGCCATCATTTCCCTCCAGTTGGCAAATGGCTCTGTCAGCAGGTCCTGGAAGCTCAATACAGGCACCCAATACTTCTTTTCTCTTTCATTCTCAGGCATGTATTATTTTTTGCTCTAAGTCATATGATTATTATAAAGGCAAGTCCTCACCTAATGTTTCTATAAAATACTATATGCCTTTAGCAAGAAAGGTGGGAGAGAAAGCCTCATCACCACAAGAGGTAATTTCTGCCTGTGTTGATGTAAAGTCAAGGGGGTGAGACATTCATTGCTTACACATTCAAGTCTGACCTCGGTTAGTGGGCAAATGGAAGAGAAAGTAATTAGTTTCCTTAATGGCTCAGAAATATACCAAAAAGGGGGATGGGGAGGGCAGTGGTGATTGTTCAAATCAGCAGGTTTGGGAGTTTAATTTCTTTGTATTCATTAAGCTTCAAGATCTCTCTGACATGCTTCATTATAATACAGTGGCCCAGCTGGAAGAGACCTATTATTGAGTTACAGAAATGATAAATTAGTGGGACAAAGGTTATTTGTTTCTTGAGTTGCTATTTGAAAATTCTGGGCACAGATTTCTCTATTAAAGGGCAGAAAGGTGAAGATATTTGTTTCCCTCTGTTAGACAGTATTAAGGAGAGAAAATGGAATGTTTTCCTCAAACTACCCTGACAATGTCACTCAGCAAGTGAGCCTCACTCTTTCACCTCAAGCCCTTCTCAGATTAATGATACTAGGGGAGTTGGCCTGAGTCTTGACTCCTCTCATGTTCCTTAGCATCAGAATTTCTGAAAGTTATAGATGAAATAAGAAAATTACAAGTCTTTTTTCTCATATTTCATTTCATCCTTAAAGCAGACAGTGTGGTACAGTGGAAAGCACATGTACTGGTGTGCAATCCCAGCCCCCCATCTTGTACTGACACAGCATTTAATAGCTCTGAGCTTTTTCTCCTGCTAACTAGGAATAATGATATTCTGCAAGATGATTGTGATGATTCAAACTTTCACATGTAGTATGTACATATCTGTGTACATACTCCTAGATACATATATGCATGTATTATGCACCTATTTCCCAACACCGCACCTGCCCCATAGTAAGCACTCAAGAATTGCACCAGATTTCTAGCTTCACCATGCTGAGCTTTGGTTCTTTAATCATATCCAACTTGAGTCTATGTATAGTACTCGACCATATCCCTCAAAGCACTGCATTAGAAAATCATGCATATTTCACTTAGAAATGGAGAAGTGGAGAGAAGAAGGAGGTTTTACATGGCACACAACATAGAACTCTAATGAAATTCTCATCAGTCATTTCTGGAAAAGCTGAAAATCACAATCCATGTGATTAACACATCTTGGTAATGTGCAGTGCTGGGCCTCCCAGCCTTGTCTCTTGCAGATTCTCCCCCTAAAATTCTTTTTCTGTTGGCTACGGTGTCATGCCACCTTTGGACAGGTACATCTAAAATTATTTCTCTTACACGATCCCATCAGCTTTGGGCTGTACTTTAAAACACCACTAATCAATAGTTCACTAATTTTCTCAGAATGACCCCATTGTGGCTCTCACATGTTCCTAGGGTATCCTCCTACCCAAGAGGTTTATCAAACGAGAACCTCATATCCCTTAAAGGAAAATGTGGAGTTGCTAGTGGCAGTAGTGATGTGGGAAACAAAGGAAAAAGATATGTAACTTAAAATCTCCTTACAGCACTTAGCCCACTGATAGACAACTGAAACATGCACAGTGTGACCTCATGGAACTCATGGCTGACTCAGTACCTTTATGTTTAAAAGTAACGGTATCTTGGCAGCAGCTGGCCCCTAAGTTCCTGAAAGCCTTGCTCTCAGGTTCCTTGGAGGCTTGTGCCATCCCTAACCCCCACTAATAAAAAAGTACAGTCACTGCTCACAATCCCAGTGTAACTCTTTCTGCCTATAGGTCTTATCCCATGAATAGGAAAGGGGTTAAGGTATAGGCCAGAGAGATAGTAGGCCCCTGACTCTCCTGACTGGGCTCTGAAATTATTCCTGCAGATGGAGACACTGAGACAGAGCTGAACAAGACATGAGGGAACAAACCAAAAGGTACAGGAATCTCAAGGCCACAAGCTTCCCAGTCAGTTCTCAGTAAAAGACTGCCAATAAAAGCCCTCAGTGGCAATCCATTTGGGATCCTTCTCACTCTAGAGAGCTTTTTCTTTTCTTTCTGTTCTCACCTTCACTTAATAAACTTTCATTTCACTTTCATTTTACTTTTGTGTCCACAAGATTCATTCTTTGACTCAGTGAGATAAGAACCTTGCAATCCTACAACAGTAGCATGACAATAACTTAAAAAAAAAAAAAGAAAAGAAAGAAAGAAAAGAAAAGAGAAGAGAAGGAAAAAAAAAAAGGAGGGGAAAAAAAGCAGCTTTCCATATGGCTTACTCACACCCACCAGAGATGCAAAGAGCATCTGCTTCAGGAGTGTTTGCTAAAGCTCTGGGATATGGAGAGAATGCTCCCAAAATGAGGTTAAACCCTTCCAGAAGGCACAACTTCTCAGGGACCAACAGCCTCTGGGCAGAAATGGCCCAAGGCTCATGGCCCCAGGCAGTATTAAAGGAGTACTTATCAAAATTGGGACAATAATCAATTCAGCCTCAGAATCAGAAAGCATTGTTGGGGGCACACTTGGTTTACAAAAAGCTTGTTTTGTTGGTGCTTTGAATAAGCTCCAAAGGAGAGAATATCTTTGGAAATGAAAAATTTAGGAATTTCTATATTGTGAAAGGTGTTTTGTGCTGCAAAAGCCTTTTTGCGTATTTCATTTCCCTTAATTCTCAGCACAGATTTTGAAGTATTATTTATTGTGCCTACTTTATAGATGAACAAAAAGCATTTCGGTAACTGCCAGAGGATATACATCTAATAAGCTATTCCAAGGCCAGTGCCCTTCCCACTCCACCCTTGGTCTTTTCAGTTACCATCTAATGCTGTGTTACAATTTGACTCAAACTTAGCAGCTTAAAAAAGCACCCATTTATTATCTCACAGTTTTGTAGTCAGAAGTCCTAGAAGGCTCAACTGGGTCCTTTGCTCATGGTCTCAACAAGAATGACGTCAAGATGTCTGCGGGTTTATGGTTTGTTTTTGTATTTTCCAAGCTCTGGGGGAAGAAACTGTTTCCAACCTCATTCAGTTGAGTGGTGGAACTCAGTTCCTTCGGTTGTAGCATGGGCACCTGGGTCCTGAGAGAAGCCTTTGTCTTTGTTAAGTCTACCTCTGTTCCTTCTCCCGTGACCCTCTCTATTTTAAACTAGCAATGCTTTGGATAATGCCTCCGACAAATTAACCCTCTCTTGTCTTTTTTAGAGGATTCCCGTGATAGTGATAGATCAGGCCCTCCAGGATCATTTCCATATCTTAAGGTCACCTGACTAGGGACTTAAATTTTGTCTGCAAAATCTTTTCACAGCAACACCCCGATTAGTGTTTGATAACCATGATGCTGCAGCCCTTGTTTGGGGGAACATCCATAGAATTCTGCCTACAACAGTGATTCTTGATCTTTCCTTAAGAATCACCTAAGTGCTTGTTGACACTTGGTTCCCCCTGTCTGAGCAGCACCCAAATGCATCTTCCTACTTAACAGGCTCCCCTCCCTATTCCTGGCCTTACTATGACTCCGATGTGGGTGGTCCTCCGACCACGTTTTGAGAAGCATTGTTCTACACTTAGCTATACCAGTGATCCTTTCTTAAACTCACCTATGCACCAGGCCTTTTCTATTTCTACAAATTATTAACTCACTTAATCTTCACAACAAACACTAGGAGTTTAGCACTCTCATCGGCTCAAGTGTACAGGCCCAGACAGATTAACTTCTTCATAATCATAACTTCTTCAATATCACATAGCTAGTAAATGTCAGAGCTGGGATTTCAAGTCAAGCATGTTGGTTCCAAAAATCCTTGTTTCTGACCATTATGCTACACTGTCAGTTAGAACATACATTTGTTATGTGCTCCAAACAAAGTGCACACTAGACTGAGGACCACCTCGGGAGGCCTTTCAGTGCTACCGACATCTGGCACAGAAGGGTATAGAAGAGGATGGCAAGGTGAAATGCTGCAAGGGGGTAGTCAAAACCACTCTAGGCCATCTCAGATCTACCACCTATCCCTCCTTGAGAAATTCTGCAGTTACATACATCAATTCAGAGAGTTGCTTCAATTAGCTTCTGTCATTGTTGCCATCAAAACTTGGGAATAGAAGATGGCTGGAGGAAAACAAGATGATAGGGAGTGTGCTCAGCCTATAGAAGCCAGGTTTTCTCAGGATAGAAATCCCCCCAACGCTGCCCAGAAAGTTTAGAGATAACCACCCATGGTACGTAGACCAGAGTATCAACTCAAGAACTGGCTTCTTGTTCTGACAACTGATAGGAATCCAGTGTAACTTGACTACATTGGAATGTTCTCATCCTTCACCCACCAGCTTTCCCATCACTGATGTTACTGGATCTCACCTATACCCTTTCACCACAACACAGCAGCAGAACAAAGATTAGGACTCTGAGTCACCACTCCACAAAACTACCACCTTGTTTACAAGCCACTATGATTCTCATAGTTATAACATTCAGGTAGCATTTAGTTTGCAGAGCCTCAGCCATTCTGCTCAATGTGCAGCCTGGGAAATACTAAATGATTGGCAACAGGTCTTTAGCAGAACCCTGCAAACTGGCCCAGACCCAGAGCACAGGTGGCTGGTTCTTTTGTGTGACATCCAGCCAGCACAGGGACCCAAACAAGAAGGACCAAAGCCACTGCCCTCCTGACTCCATCCCCAAACACCACACATCTTCCCTTTGGAGGTGGTCCACAGAATATTCCACTTGTTACAGATATCCAAAACAAAACAAAACTGAATAGACTTCCAGGGCAGATGGAGGAGTGGGAGAACTCTAAGCTTACCTTGTACCATGGATACACTAGGTACACACAGATCAGTGTGAATAACCCAGAAAATGACCCAAAGACTTGAAGAACAGACTCTCCACTAAAGAATATGTCACATCAAAGAGGGTAGGAAGGGCAGAGATGTGGTTGGGTACTAAAGAGGCCTGTAAGACTGTCTGTGAGAAGGAGGGATGTTGTGGGTGCAAAGAGGGGAGAAGAACAGACTCCACACCAGGCATCATGGGCATGGGAAATCCCCATCTTATTTGGCTTTAAAAACCAAAGGGGCATAATTTTGTGAGTTATTATAATCAGCAGGGCTTAATACCTGAAACATTAAGAAATCAGTGGGCTCAGCTCTAGGAGGATCAGAGAGCAATAAGAAACTGAGTTCCCACCCTTGAGACAACACATCAAATAGCCCTGTGAGGATACAGCACAGAAAGAGCAGTTTGAAAAACACCTAAGGTACACAGGAGGGAGATTTATTTACTAATCTCAGAGTATGGGCTAGAGAGGTAGGGATCCTTGGATGACATCTCCAGGAACTAAAATGCTGGTAGGAGCCATTTCCCTCCCTGCCTCCCAGCATAGACACACTGACACCTACAGGAACCAGTGTGGTGCCAACACTTGCTCCTAACATACTAACACTGTGCTCCAACCCCACGTTCTCCTGCAAAAATACCCCTTCCAAGCAGGCTTCTGCTCCATGTCTCTTCCCACAGCAGAGCTGCACAAACCTTGCTAACATTGTGCACTCCTCACCCACATTTTCCTGTGGCTTTGCCCCCCACCAATATGTCTTTGTCACAAGTCTATCTGAAGAGGTTCCACAAGTCTGGTAATGTGTAAGTGGCCTGACAGGAACCAGCATTACTCCAAAGTAACTTCTCCCTTGTGGAGAAGAGAAAATAACCACACATACCAACCCAACTGCAATTCCAGCAGGGGGCTCAGGGAAGACATCTGGTCTGACGGTAGACCCCATCCACCAATGAAAGCTTCTCAGAGGACAGCACAGGAAAAGTGTATGCAGTTTGGTGCTACAGCATCTCTGACAAATGCCTGGTCTGATCAACTCAATCCCAAGGCACTCAGACTAGCTTACTAACAATACAGGAACCAAACCCTGGCCATGACAGGCAAAGAGAGTCATCACAGATGACCGGATTGAAGTTTGCGCAAAAGTGGTTTAGCCATAACAAGAGGGCACACACAACATACATGGGAGACACACCTGAAGCTCCAGGTTCTGGTGAACAGGGAACATTGCAGGACCTCTTCTTCATAAGGCCACTACTTTCAAGAACAGAAGACATAACTGACTTTCCTAACACATAGAGACAGACACAGAGAGTTAGGCAAAATGAGGAGACTGAGGAATATATCCCAAATGAAAGAATAGGACAAAATCACATCAAGAGACCTAAGTGAAATGTTGAAAAGTAATATGCCTGATATAGAATTTAAAGCAGTGATCATAAAGATACTCACTGGAATTGAGAAAAGAGTGGTGGACATCAGTGAAACACTTAACAAAGAAACAGAAATCATAAAAAAAAAAAGAAACAATCAGAGATGAAGAACTCAATAACAGATTAAAATAACACTAAATAGATATTAGACTAGAGGAAGCAGAAGAACAGATCAGTGACCTGGAGGACAGAGTAATAGAAAATAAGCTGAATAAGAGAGAGAAAAAACTAAGAATAAAAAAAATGAAATAGCTTAGGAGACTCAACAATACCATCAAGCATAATAACATTTGTATATAAGGATCTCAGAAGGAGAAGAGATTAAAAAAAAAAAAGGAAAGCAAAAAATTTATTTAAAGAAATAGAGCTGGAGAGGAGGCAAGATGGTAGAGGATTAGTGGACCCTGTTCCAACTGGTTCCTTGAATTTAACTGGATATCTACCAAACCATTCGGAACACCCACAAAACCACTCTGAGGTGTAAGAATATATATCTGTATCTCTACAATGAGAAAAGCACTGCTTTTTGCAAGGTAGAAAGGGCAGAGTCATGAATCTGTGCTGAGATATCAGAAGATAAACAGAAGGGAGAGAGAGGGCCCCTGGATGGCTCAGTCCTTAAGCATCTGACTTTGGCTGAGGTCATGATCCCAGGGTTCTGGGATTGAGCCCCTGCATCATGCTCCATGCTCATCAAGGCACCTGCTTCTCCCTCTCCCACTCCCCCTGCTTGTGTTCCCTCTCTTGCTGTGTCTCTGTCAAATAAATAAAATCTTAAAAAATAATAATAATAAGGAGGAGGGAGCCTCCATAAGTTGCTCCTGAAAAGTAATACAACACTAGAGCACAAAAGCAGAATCCTTAGAAATCTATTCTAGGGAGAGACATCCCTCTTTGAAAGGGGTTCCGGAAATGAAAAGCCAGAATTCTACGTGGAACACTGTGATATCAGGATATGAGAAGCTCCAGAGCCAGGGAGGCTTCCTGGACCTGCAGAGTACCTGAGCAGTGGAGTCAGGAAGCAGGTTATGGTCAGCGAGCCCAGGAAGGGTGTCTCAGGTCAGATTGCCATAAACTGTAGGCCAGGCTGGTTGAGACTTGCTCCTCTCCTGGGCAGCCTGAAAAAATCAGGAGCCTTTGCCAGGGACCGGGCAAAAAATCACAGAGTGGTAGCAGTCAGGACAGGGCTCTAGAGCAGTGCCCACATAGGATCCAGGACCTGTGGGTATGCATGCAAGCCTGGGGCTGCTTGACATTTTAGAAGCATAAAAGGCAAGGACACTCCTGGGCCCCTGGGACAACCTCTGAGAGAGTCACTGTGGCTGTGTACCATGGGAGGCTGTGGTTTTCAGCAGCTCATAAAGAAATGGAGACTGTTTAGTGAAGAGAGCAGACTGCAATTTCTCTGCTCTGGGACAGAGGTTTGGATGTGGTCATTTTTGCTCTGACCCTTGGAAGACACAGAGAAAGCTGCCAGAGAACAAAAACAAACAAACAAAAAAAACCCACCTCTGTTTCCACAGAACCCATCCCCCTGACAGGGGGCAGGGCAACTCTGCCCAAGCTGGGTTGCCTGAGAAATAGTGCATCAGGCCCTTCCCCAGAAGACAGGTTGGAAGAACAAGAGGACGACAACCCTATGGACCCCATAAGACTGTAAAATCCCAATGGCAGGGGAAAATAGTATATTGAACTCCAGATGTGGACTCACTGGTTTGTTTATTTTTTAGATAAAATTCTTTTTCTTTTTATTCATTCTCTTATGTTTTTTCTCTGTTTATTACTTTTACTTTTTTCTCATCTCAACTAGATGTTTATTATATCAACTTATATTTCACAGTAGCTTTTTAACTTATATTTTCTCATGTCTATATTTTTATAGATATATACGTTATTGTAGTCCTTTTTTCACTGTTCAATTTTACATATATATATCTATATATATATAGATATATATATTTTAGTTTCCTCATAATTTTGGGAAGGAGTCTCCTCTAACAAAGAGACCAAAATATACCCAGAAACAATGGAAACACCCTGCTTTGTTCACACTGAGAGGTTATAGCCCCCTTCCCCTCACCCCCTTTAGTTTTTTTTTTTTTTTTTAATTTTTAAATTTTATAAATTTTCTTCTTGTATTTCATTTTAGCTTTGTTTTTTCAGTAGGGGCTTCTCAACGTTCCAGATTTTCCTAAGCTGCATTTTCTTGGGTCACGGTTGGTGTTTCCTCATTCACTTAACCATCCCTCAATGGAATGACTAGAAGGAAAAACTCTCAGAAAAGAAAAGAAACAGAGACAATGTCATCTGCCACAGAACTGATGGATATGGATATAAGCAAGATGTCAGAGATAGACTTCAGGATAGCAATCATGAAGTCAATAGCTAGGCTTGAGAAAAGCATTAGCAACAATATAGAAACTCTAAGGTCAGAAACGAGATCCAACCAGGCCAAACTAAAAAATTCTATGAATGAGATGCAGTCTAAATTGGATACTCTAATAACCAGGGTAAATGAGGCAAAAAGAATTAGTGATCTAGAAGACAAGCTAATGGAAAAGAAGGAAATGGAGGAAAACAAAGATAGGCTTCTAGTAGCACATGAGAAAAGGATTGCAGAGATTAATGATGCTATGAAACATTCCAGTGTCAAAATTATTGGGATCCTTGAAGGACTGGAGAGAAAGAGAAGGCTAAAAGATATATTTGAGCAAATCATAGCTGAGAACTTCCCTAATCTGGGGAAGGAAACAAGCATTCAAGTCCAAGAGACAGAGGGCCCCTTCCAAAATTAACAAAAATAGATCCACACCCTAACATATAATAGTGAAGCTTGCAAATTTTATACCCAAGGAAACAATCCTGAGAATAACCAGAAGAGATTCCTTACATATAGAGGGAGGAACATCAGAATAACATTAGACCTGTCCACAGAAACCTGGCAAGTCAGAAAGGGCTGGAGAGACATATCTAGGGTACTAAATGAAAAGAGCATGTAGCCAAGAATACTTTATCCAACAAGGCTGACATTCAGAATAGATGGAGAGACAAAGAGCTTTCAGGACAGGCAGAAACTTAAAAAAATATCCAACCACCAACCCAGCCCTTCAAGAAACAGTAAGGGGTATTCTATTAAAAAAAGAGAGGCCCTAAAAGTCACATAGACCAGAAAGAAAGAGAAAATCTACAGAAACAGGGGCATTACAGGCAATACAATTGCACTAAATTCATATCTTTCAACAGTCACTCTAAATGTAAAGGGGCTAAATGCTCCCATCAAAAGAAACAGGGTTGCAGATTGGATAAAAAAGTAGGACCCATCCATATGTTGTCTACAAGAGACTCATTTTGAACCTAAAGTCACCTTCAGATTGAAAGTGAGGGGATGGAGAACCATCTACCATGCTAGTGGACCTCAAAAGAAAGCTCAGGTAGCAATTCTCATATCCAACAAATTAGATTTTAAACCAAAGACCATAATAATGTAGAGGGACACTATATCATACTTAAAGGGTCTATCCAACAAGAAGATCTAACAATTGTAAATATCTATGGCCCCAACAAGGGAGCAACCAATTATATAAACCAATTAATAAACAAAATAAAAAACATATTAATAACAATACATTAGTAGTAGGAGACCCCAACACTCCACTCACAGCAGTGGACAGATCATTTAAGCAGAAGATCAACAAAGAAATGAGAGCTTTGAATGACACATTGGACCAGATGGACTTTGTAGTTGTATACAGTTGTATTCCATCATGGAATACAGTTGTATTCCATCATGGAATACAGTTGTATTCCATCATAAAAAAAACAGACTACTCATTCTTCTCAAGTGCACATGAAACTTTCTCCAGAATAGACCACATATTAGGTCACAAATCAGGTCTCAATTGATAACAAAAGATTGAGATAATTCCCTGCATGTTATCAGGCCACAGTGCTTTGAAACTGGAATTCAATCACAAGAAAAAATTTGGAAGGATTTCAAATACATGGAAGTTAAAAAGCATCCTGCTAAAGAATGATTGGGTCAACCAAGAAATTAAAGAAGAACTTAAACAATTCATGGAAACTAAGGAAAATCAAAACACATTGGTCCAAAAACCTATGGGATACTGCAAGGCAGTCCTAATGTGGAAATAGATAGTTATTCAAGCCTCTCTCAAAGTCTTAGAAAAATCCTAAATACACAAGCTAACCTTACACCTAAAGGACCTGGAGAAAGAACAGCAAATAAAGTCTAAAACAAGCAAGAGAAGAAAAATAATAAAGACTAGAGCAGAAATCAATGAAATAGAAACCAGGAAAAAAAAAAAAAAAAAAAAAAAAAAAAAAAAAAAAAAAAAAAAAAAAAAAAAAAAAAAAAAAAAAAAAAAAAAAAAAACCCAGCAGAGCCGATCAATGAAACTAGAATCTGGTTCCTTGAAAGAATTAATACGATCAATAAACCTTTGGCCAGAATTATCCAAAAGAAAAGAGAAAGGACTCAAATCAATAAAATCATGAATGAAAGGGAAGAGATCATGACTAACACCAAAGAAATAGAAACAATTATTAGAAATTATTACCAGTAACTGTATGTCAACAAATTAAGCAAATTAGAAGAAATGGATACCTTCCTGGAAACTTATAAACAACCAAGATTGAAGCATGAAGAAATAAACAGTCTGAATAGACCAATAACCAGTAACAAAATTGAAGCAGTAATCAAAAACATCCCAAAAAATAAGAGTCCAGGGCCAGATGACTTCCTAGGGAAATTCTACCAAACATTTAAAGAAGAAATAATACCTATTCTACTGAAGCTGTTTCCTTCCTTTAGAAGGAAAACTTCCAAACTCATTCTATGAGGCCAGAATTACCCTGATCTGAAAACCAGGCAAAGACCCCACCAAAAAGGAGAATTACAGAACAATTTCCCTGATAAACATGGATGGAAAAATATTAAACAAGATCCTAGCCAACAGGATCCAACAATACATTAAAAATTTTGTCCTTCATGACCAGGTGGAATTTATTCTTGAGATGTAAGGGTGGTTTAACATTTTCAAGTCAATCAATGTGATAGAGGACATTAATGAAAGAAATACAAGAACCATATGATTCTCTCAATTGATATGAAAAAAGCATTTGACAAAATACAGCATTCTTTCTTGATTAAAACTCTTCAGAGTGTAGGGATAGAGGGAACATAACTCAATATCATAAAAGCCATCTATTAAAAGCCCATAGTGAATATTATTCTCAATGAGGAAAAGCTGGGAACTTTCCACTTAAGGTCAGGAACATGACAAGTATTCACACTCTCATAATTATTGTTCAATATAGTACTGGAAGTCTCAGCAATCAGGCAACAAAAAGATATAAAAGGCATTCAGATGGGCAAAGAAGAAGTCAAACTCTCTCTCTACACAGATGGCATGATACTGTACATGGAAAACCCAAAATACTCCACCCTCAAATTGCTAGAATTCATAAAGCAATTCAGCAATGTGGAAGGATACAAAATTGATGCACAGAATCAGTTGCATTTCTATACACAAATAATGTAACTGAAGAAAGAGAAATCAAGGAATCAATCCCATTTACAATAGCACCAAAAAAAAAAAAAAGATACCTAGGAATAAACCTAACCAAAGAGGTGAATGATCTATACTCTAGAAACTACAGAAACAAAGAGATGGAAAAACATTCCATGCTCATCGATTAGAAGGATAAACATTGTTAAAATGTCTATGCTACTCAAAGCAATTTATACTTTCAATGCCATTCTTATCAAAGTACAATTGGCATTTTTCACAGAGCTGGAATAAACAATCCTAAAATTTGTCTGAAACAAGGGAAAAAAATCACCAGGGGAATGTTGAAAAGGAAAAACAAAGCTGAGGGTATCACATTGCCAGACTTCAAGCTATATTACAAAGCTGTGATCATCAAGACAGCATGGTATTGATACAAAAACAGACACATAGATAAATAGAACAGGATAGAGACTACAAAAATGGACCCTCAACTCTAAGGCCAACTAGTCTTTGACAAATCAGGAAAAATAAGAAATGGAAAAAGACAGTCTCTTCAATAAATGGTGCTGGGAAAATTGGAAAGCTGCGTGAGGAAGAATGAAACTGGATCATTCTCTTACACCATGCACAAAAATAAACTCAAAATGAATGAATACTTCAATGTAAGACAGCCTCCAGTCCTACTGCTCAATACTTTGCTTTGCTTTGCCCACTTTGATGGCAGGACAAGTTCCTGATCCTTTCAGCTGCTTCTGCCACTTCAGGATGCTTCAGGAAAGAAGCAGACAAAGTGGCTATGTAGGGAAAAATACCTGGGCCCTGTTTTGTGTCCTACTTGGAAAAGGCTTGCCTTTACAAAACTTGCAGAAAGAAATATGGCATGGAACTTGCCTTCATCTTCCCCCTTTTTTGCCCCCACCTACATGCACGTGCATACACTTAGGCACAGGCTTAAATACGCATGCATAGACAAATATTCATGCATAAACAAATAGTCACCAGGGATTAATTGAGCTTTATTACTTCTTCATCCACTCTCACCAACTAACTCTCCATAACCCTGCCCATCTGGCTGTGAAAAGACTCCATCTATCTGCTGCCGAGGCATACTCCCCAGGAGGAATTTCTTTTCTGACACATAGAAAGAGGGTACCTATGACCCACAAAACTAGACTACTGTGTGTGTAAAGCCAGTTGAACACACTACATATGTACTACACAGGCTCTGTGATGAGTTGAATAGATTACAATTCCTCTTCTTTCCGGTGGAGACAACAAAACCTAACCAGGTAGAACACTCTTGGAATTTACAATAATCATCTCTCATCTTGGTCTGTGGCTTCTGCAGCAAATGGCTGGAAGAGAAAATGTGTGATGATGGAGTTGAGAGAAAGGCAAGTTGGTCTTTGAAGGGCATGTTGAATTTAGTGCCAGAAGAAGTGAGAAGTAGGAAGACCTTGGTAATAGTCCAGACAAGAGATGATAGGAACTTAAACAAGTGAGGTGAATGTAGGCAGTCAAAGAATGAGGAATGGACAGATGAAGTTCGGTGTAGACCTCAAGAAGACAAGGATGTTGGCATTTGTTGAATTGTGCTGTGTGCAGTGTTCAGGAGTTGAAGGTAAACTAGAGGGTCTGTCTCCAGGTAAAGGAATAAGTAATTGTGTGAATGCATAACATTGTGCACTCAGGAGTTAAAATCTAGTGAGCTAGATGCCCCCAGAGCAAATGTGGTTATATCTAAAAGCCTAATGTTAATGGGAGAAATAAGAAGCAAAATGAGGTCAATAACAAAATACTATTATGCAAACCAAAAGCATATACATACATACAAACTGTTAAAAGGCCAACAGAGTTAGATGTCTATGCAGGTGAGGGAATGGAAGTGAGGGTTGGGACTGAATGGGAGGAACAAATAGGAGAGAGAGGCCTTGTGCTGAAGGATGCAGGCAGTGCTGAGAACTGAGCTGTAGAGTAACTCAACTGTGCTTTAGCCCAAAAGAGAGATAAATAGTTACCTATATACATAAATGCATGCAAATAATAAAAAAATGCAAGCAGTGGTTTGCTGAGCATTATGAAAGATTACATGTAGGTGAAGGGCAATAGAGGGTAGAGGGGAAAGGGACACCTGGTTCTCACAACTGGGTAATGCACCACTTTTGCTTCCAAACTTGAAGCAGCATGGCCTCTCCCAGCTTCAGTTCCATATACACTTGTCTTGTCCAGGGACTACATTTTCAGGAAATAACCTTTGGAAACAGAGTGAGCTAAGTCATAGAAATTTCCTAACCTCAGTTTTCTTCTCTGTAAAAAAAAAATAATAATATCTACCTCATGTAGTGGTCATAGGGCTTCCATGAGCAAATAGAAGTGAAAGCCTGCTAAAGTATGGACTTAGTAAATAAGATGCCCTTTTCTAATTGCTCTGGATCTGGGACCCCTAGTTTTGTCCAGTGGCCTCTGCTTGGCTAGTGACAGAAGTCAGAGCAGAGCTTTGTAAATGACAGCTCCAGTTTCAGCTCAGCATTGGAAGCTTCTGCCTTTCTGGAGAATAGGAGCAATACTCCGGCTCAGAGCACACCCTTCTTAATCCCTTTCTTGGCCCCTGGGAGAGCTGCATCCAGGCCTGGCTGTGTGCCCATGGTCTAACAGAAAGCCACTCAGAGAGCCTGGGCTCCCTTACACCCAACTCAGCTGCACATTTTCATCTTTTTTATGTGTTTGGGATGTTACACTAATTGTGATGGATGTTCTCTTTGTGCTCACACTGAGGGGCGGATGATGAAGCCATAATGTAAGGTAATATGTCTATTAAAGATTTAAAATAACCTGCCTGCTGGATGATTCCTCACTCCACTGGCAGATTCAAGCTTCTTGGAAAGAAGTTGGTGCTAAATTAGAGAGGGTGAGTGGTGGGAGGGAAGGAGAGGACTCAAGTGATATTCTCCAACTTCAGGAGTACTGTCAGACTGATCTACCTTTTCTTCACTTAATTAAGGAAAATCTATTGTACCAGGCTTCGGCACTGGCTCCGGATACATATGGATAGTCAGTCAATGACTTTGGGTCCCTGGGACAAGACAATTTAGGAGCAATATTAACTAGACTTAGTGAACAAACAAACTCATGGTCCTTATGAAGTCATGAATTAATTGTCCTTCTCTCAGATGCCCAAGCTAGAGTTGGAGCCCTGAGTTATAAGTATGTCATTAGAAGTGGCTTCTAGAGCTGTTTGTCCCCTCAAATTCCAGAGGCAGATAAAACATGGACCAGGTAAACTCAGCTATACCTAGCAAAACTGGAATCTGGGGGGGGAAAAAAAAGGCAGACAGAACTTTGGTGCCTTATGCATCTGTCTCCCTTCCAGGTGGTCTCTGTTTTACTAAAGAACAAGAGGTGCATGTTCACCCCAGTCAGAACTTTTGGGCCAAGTGGCTGCAGAAGCCTACTGTTTCATTTAAGGAATGATAGAATGCCAACAGGTGAACTCCTAAGGAGCTCATTGTAGATGATCGACAACACAGACCTTAGTCTTAATACCACCACTAATCTCAGTTTTTTCTTCTGGGTTCCAAATTCTTCTGACCATCCATAAGAGTCTAGCTTCCCCCTATTGTGGTGCATCACTCATTATTTCCTTCACTGCTAACCAGCCCCTGCCCTTCATCACCTCTTTTTGTGCACGTCTGCCTCTTCTTGCCTCACTCAGGCCCCTGTGCAGGGT
Organism: Mellivora capensis; assembly: GCA_004024625.1. Taxonomy (NCBI): domain Eukaryota; kingdom Metazoa; phylum Chordata; class Mammalia; order Carnivora; family Mustelidae; genus Mellivora; species Mellivora capensis. The sequence goes on from PISX010005307.1 coordinate 98,446, forward strand.
GCCTGCCTCTCTGCCACTAATCATGTTTGAACTTCTAAGTAGACATGATGAATGGAAAAAGATAAACAATATCCCACCCTATATCCTACAAAGCTAACATCAACAACAAATAAAATTCTTGCTATCGGCAACTTCATGTCACAAACTTTTAAAAGTGGTTCCTAAGGAAATCAATAGAATACTTGGGTGTAGTTCATCACAAGTCCTTTTCTCCCAACATCCTCCCCCCACAGGTGACAAGAGACTAACATAGTAAGTTAACAAAATCTCAAGAAGGAAACCCCATTTGGAAAGGAACAGAATTGAAGTGTGAGTAGTCAATCTAAGACAAAGGTAAAGAAATTGCTCTCAGGAAGGGAATCTTCATCAATTACTGCAAAAAATAATCACACCCAAGAGTATCTACTGTAGCATGATGATCAACCAGTATATGCAATATTCTATATGAGACTCATAAAATCCTATGACATCATTAGCTGTCTGGTATACATAAGGAAACCAGGAAAAGTTAACCCTAACCATTAAACAATCTCAGCAGAGGAAGGAAAAACTACTTGGATTTGCCATTTTCTCAGAATTCCAGTCTAAATTAGGGGAATGATCTAAAACACAAGGGTATTTGCCTACCCCTTGATCACCATGGTGATCTCCAACATAGGGTATTTTTTTTAATCTTAGAAGAAAGTCCAGAATCAAGTAAGTGGAGTTTATCCAACAAATTTCATACAGCTCTGGCTGAGCTTTTTAATTGACTCTGAACCATCAAGGCACTGAAAAGTATGGACATATATCTCAAATCTGGCTCAGAAGGGAAACCAAAAATGTCTCAATAAGATGGGAAAGATGCTACAAAGAATTTGCCCTCACCTCACTGTGGCAGTCTGAGTTTCCCATACTTGGCACCAGTGAGGGCTACAAAGTGAGCATACGTGGTCGCTGTAGAAACTTATCACAGGAACACCAAGAAAGATAGCACAGCTACAAAGGACAGAAAAATAACTCAAATGACAGAAAACCTAACCCAAGGAAACAGAAGAATCCTTGCAAGTCAAGTGCTTCAGGCCATGGAATAACTTGATAACATGAATTCTGTTGTCTTTTTTTTTAAAGGGGGTTAAAAACAAAATATCAAAAGAATAGAATGAGATTAAAAGAGTGATACAAAGTAAGGGAACTGAGCACTTGAAGCAGTATCATTAGGAAAGTCGTCACTAGAGCAGCCAGACACAAAATAGATATGGCTGAAACTTTAATTAAAGCCTTGAGATAAAAGTCCTTTTTGAGTGAGTAAAAAGGAAAGGAAAGGGGGAGATAAAATGATCAGATAAAGTGATAGATAACAAGGGCAGTCAAATGATACAACATATGGATAAAAAGTGTTCCTGAAATAGAGAACCCAAAAAAGGCAGACAAAAATTATTCCAAGATATTTTTAATGCTGAATTTCCTTAAATGAAGGAAGAAAATCCAGGCTGCCTTTAGACTTCTTCAGAGAAACATCCAGTGCCAGGAAATAAGGGACAATTCCATTTTTAACAGTGAAATCACCAACAAAAGACACAAAAATGTGGAAAATATGGCACTAAACAGACCACAGAAAGAAAATTTATTTACAGTATGACAGTTGAAACAAGAGGGCAGAGCGTTGCCTTGTTTAACCTCAGCTGAGAACATGCACACCAGGTGACTCAAATTTCTTATTGCTCGGCGCATGTCTGTGAATAATCACAAATGTGTAATGAGCATGGGTTTGGGAGTTACAAATACATTTAGCAAGTAGGAGAATATGCAAATTCAGGATCCATGTATTCTGTGGATCAACTGTATTCATTGAACACTTCTTATTTCTAGGCAATACTCTAGGCACTGAGGTCACAGCAATGAACAAAAAGACAATAAAACCTTCTCTCATTGAGCACATGTTCTGGGGAGAGACAAAATATATAGGGGAGTGCAATTTTAAAGTTGTCAGTCAGAGTACATCTTAATGAGAGAATAATACTCGAACAACAACAACAAAAGGCAAAGAAGGAAAATGTGTCTTACAGCTACCCAGAGGAGGGGAGCTCCAGGCAGAGGAAAGAGCCAGTACAAATGTCCAACAGCCTGAAGTATTTGAGGAACAATGAAAAGGCCACTGGGGCTATAGCAGAATGAGAGGAGTGTCATAGGAGACGAGGTCCGAGAGGTAATGGGCGTCAGATTGTTAGCCTTTGTAGGCCATTGTAAGTACACAGGCTCTTACCTGGAGTGAGCCGGGGAGCCATTGGAGTGTTTTGGGCCTTTGAGTATAGGAATAGCTCACTCTGGCTGCTGTATTGAGAATAGACTATGAGGGGGTAGGTGGCAATGTGAGGACAGGGCTATTAGGTGTTTCTTACAAAAATCTAGGCAAGATAAGAGTAGTAGCAGAAGAGTTGGTGAAAATAGCCCAGATGAGGATTTATATTAAAAGAAAAGCTAACATGATTTTATGTCATGTAACATGGAGTGTGAGAGACAGGAATCAAGGATGGCATCCAGGATTTTAGCCTGTCCAAATCGAAGAATGAAATTGTTATGAGTTTTGGTGAAGAAATGTGTGAACACAATATCATTTGGACATGTTAAGTTTACTGTTTCTATTAGGCACCACTGTTGAATAGGCAGTTGTATGGAGTCAGGAGTGAAGGGGGAAAGCCTGTGCCAGAGATGGAAGTCATTAGCACATGGATGGGATATAAGGCCATGAGACAGGATGATATTAGGATGAGTGTAATAGAAAAGAATCAATGTCCAAGAATTGAACCTGGAGGCACTCCAATAATAAGAGATAAGGGAGAAGAGGAGGAAATAGAATGAGAGATTGAAATGTGACCAGTAAATCAGGAATAAAACCAAGTATGTGATGTTTAGGAAGCCAAGAGACAAAAGTGCTTCTAGGAGTAGGAAATGAATAATTGTGAAGTACTTAATAAAGGCCAAACATTATCAGATTTAGTCATTGATTATGAATTTAGCAACATTGAAGTCATTTTGACCTTAAACAAACATGAATGGTCCTGTTGAAGTGGTTGATGGCAAAATCTTATTTGGCATGGGATTAAGATAAAACAAGAGGACACAAATTGGAGGTAGTGGGTAGAGACAAATATGTTTAGGAATTTGATGTAAGGTAGAACAGAAAAATGAGAGCAGCTATGATTAAATTATTTTTTAAGATGGGAAAAGTAGTGCATCATGTTATGATGATAGGTAATAACTCATCAGAGAGGGAAATATGGATGACATAGAGACAGAGGAGAGAATTACCAGAATGATGTCTTTCAGTAAGTGAGGGGCAGGGAAAGTTTGTAACACAAGGGACCTTAGAGAGGAACATGGACAGTTCATCTCATTAAATACTTAGGAAGGCAGAGGTTGTAAATGTAGATGTTGGTATGTGTGTAGATATGGTGGTAGAAGCATATGGACATTCCCCTCTGATTGCTTCAGTTTTATCAATGAAGTGGGAAGCAATGTTGTCAGTTGAGAATACCGATGAAGGAACGGGTGTTGATGATTTTCAGAGGGAGACAAGTATGTGAAAGATAGTAATGAATGCCAGGGAGCATTGTGGTTTAACTAATGGTTTGTGGCCACCAACTGACAGTAAGAATATCTGCATGCTTTTATGTTTTTCTTTATTTCAGGTTCGCTGCATGGGTTTAAGTATAGCGATAGTGAAGAGTTTGTTTAGTGTCTTAGTTCTCCTAAAACAGTATTAAAATGAGGGGCAAGGAAGTGAGAGTGTATGCAGAGATGGTTATAAGGATTATAATAATTTACTTTAAGCCAAGTATATTGGGTAGTATCAAGAGTTTGATGAAGTCAGAGTACTAGAGGGAATGAGCTGGAAAAATAAAGATGATCTCAGAAAGTAGACTGCATTAGGAAGTACAGGGTAGGGCATAGTCATAAGATCAAGCAGTAAAATACAAGGGAGGATACATTCATTGGAAGAAAGGAAGTCAAGGTCAAGAGTTAAGGGGATTATATATGTGTAAATGGAAATCAATCACCATTAAGGTAAGGACAGAGTTGGAAAGAGGTACAGTTAACTTCAGAAAGGAAGAACAGTGGCTGGTGAACTCTGAAGACAGAAGACTCAATGCCACATGTTTAAAAGAAAGACAAGGAAACCTCTTTGACCTCAGTTGCAGCAACTACTTCCTAGAAACATCACCAAAGGCAAGGAAAGCAAAGGCAAAAATGAACTATTGGGACTTCATCAAAATAATAAGCTTTTTCACAGCAAAGGAAACAGTCAAGAAAACCTAAAGACAAGCAACAGAATGGGAAAAGATATTTGCAAATGACATATCAGATCAAGGGCTAGTATCCAAAATCTATAAAGTACTTATCAAACTCAACACCCAAAGGACAAATACTCCAATCAGGAAATGGGCAGAAGACATGAACAGACATTTCTGCAAAGACACCCAAATGACCAATAGACACATGAAAAAGTGCTCAGCATAACTCGGCATCAGGGAAATACAAATCAAAACCACTGAGATACCACCTTACAGCAGTCAGAAAAGCTAAAATTAACCAGTCAGAAACAACAGGTGTTGGTGAAGATGCAGAGAAAGTGGAACACTTCTACATTATTGGTGGGAATGCAAGCTGGTGTAGCCACTCAGAAAAACAATATGGAGGTTCCTCAAATAGTTGAAAATAGAGCTACCCTATGACCCAGCAATTGCATGATGGGGCACATGCACCTGAATGTTTATAGCAGCATTGTCCACAATAGGCAAACTATGGAAAGAGCCTAGATGTCCATCAACAGATGAATGGATAAAGAAGATGTTGTATCTATATACAATGGAATGTTGTGCAGCCATCAAAAAACCAAAATCTTGGCATTTGCAACAATGTGGATGGAACTAGCAGGTATTATGCTAAATGAAAATAAGTCAATTGTCACATGATCTCATTGATATGAGGAATTTGAGAAACAAGACAGAGGATCATAGGGGAAGAGAGAGAAAAATGAAACAAGATGAAACCAGAGAAGGAGAGAAATTATAAGAGACTCTTAATCTCAGGAAACAAACTGAGGGCTGCTGAGGGGAGAGAGAGGCATAGGGTGGCTGGTTGATGGACATTGGGGAAGGTATGTGCAATGGGGAGTGCTGTGAATTGTGTAAGACTGATAATTCACAGATCTGTACTCCTGAAACAAATAATACATTATATGTTAATTTAATAAATAAATAAATAAATGAAAAACAAGAGAAAACAGACTAGAAGTGACAATGAGAAGGATGAGGCACTTATAACTCATCTCATGCTCAACAGCACAAAGGATGAGGATGAATAAACAGCCACCACTCAGAGAGTTCCAGAAAAGCAGTGTCCTCAGGAAGGGGTCACATTGTAGTCAGGACAAGAAAGTAAAGAGAGAATTTAGGTAAAAGGCTCAGGAAAGAGAGTGTTTTGCGGCTAGTGGATCATGAGTTAGTAGACTGTGTTCATGAGTAGGGGAGCAGGGTTGGAGATGGGGAAAGAAATGGTTAAAATGCGGACAGAGAAAAATGGCATTGGGCTTTTTGCAGTGACACACAAAAGCAGGAATCATGAAGTTACCCTGGATGGGCTCAAGGCAGACAAAGTTCACCTACCCTATTTGAGCGTAAGAGGGAGTGGTGTTGGAGGCTCCCTCCCAATCCTCGTAATGAAGGTGGAAGGTCTGACAAGGCATAACTTACACAGCCTTGTTTTCTTGACATAAAAATGATTAGAAAATGATGTGAAGAGGCTCTGCTGAGAGAAGAGTGGTTTGGATGAGGCGGGATGGGTCAGCGGCATAATGGAGTGGAGCATGGTTCACATTGAGGCAGGCAGGCTAGGTGAGCCGTGGCAGTGAGGCAGGAGAGGCCTTGGGCAGCGTGGGGTTTCCCTGATGGGAGGAGGGGGAGTCCAAGAGAGGTGTAGGAGGCAGGCAGATGTGGAGGGTCAGTCATACGTAGTCAGATATGGGAGAGACCTTTCAGGCCAGTCATGCTGAAACATTATTGCTCATATGCCACCTAAAAGATTTCTACCCATGTTTTTTAATTTTCTATGTGTGTCTTACATTTTCACAAATGTTAGCACTAAGATTTACTCACTTTTGAAAGAGGTGAAATTGTTACAGAAAGGTTGAATGTTCCATTTTTTTAAAAAATTCTTCCTATAGGCTAAAAATCACTTGGTGATCTATTTTAAATTATTTTTTGTGATCGGTTTACTGACACATTTGCAGATAGTGTTTAGGTTTGCAGATAGTTGATTAGGTTCTTCTTCACTTTTGCTCAAAGCAAAATTTGGAAACCACCTGGACTGAAAAGAATGTGTGTGTGTGTGTGTGTGTGTAAATTTTCATTAATTTACTTGTTTATTTTTTAATTATTAGGACCATTCACTTTCTCAATATCTGAGAATAATCACCCAAAGACTGCCAGATTTATTAAATGACTATTGATTATGCCCATTACTTTTTCCCCCACTTACAGACATATTGTTTAGCATGCTATACTCATACAGTTGGGAAAATTGAAAATATTGCTAATTTCAATACATCGTTGACAATACAAGATCTTTCCATAAACTGCATTTATCTCATCACATCATTTAAGTTTAGATTTAGCATACTCAGCATCTAGAAATACCAGCCATCACTGTCAAACCAGCAGCCTAATCAGACTCACTTTCTGTTATAAAATGTCTGACTTCAGTTTTCAATTCAAATGAGTAGATTAATACACATTTTAGAAATATTATTAAAAATCACTGAGTAATATATTACAGAATTTTTAAAACAGATAGCTTACTAAAAACAGTCAAATCAAGATTAAACTGGTAGCAAGATAATATAGTCTATTCCTGTGATTTTTTTTTTTTTGAGAGAGAGTGAGTGTAGGTGTGTTTGCGTGCACATGAGTGGGTGATGGGGAAGAGGAGGGGAGGGAGAGAGTGAGAGGAAGAAAGAGAATCTTAGGGAGGGTCCATGCCCAGCGTGGAGCCTGATGATGGGGACTCGATCTCGTGACCCTGAGATCATGACCTGAGCTGAAATCAAGAGTCTACACTTAACTGACTGTGACACCCAGGCACCCCTATTTCTATAATTTATAAGAACAATAACAAATCTATATACTGTTTCTTACTACTTAATTTGAAATGATGTAGTGTGATTTGTAAGGGGAAAAAAAAAAAGAATGTGTTACTTATGAAGGGAGAAGTATAAAACTCCTGGTAGCCCTTTGGTAAACGTCTGTGCATGCGTGAATCGAATTTGCCTTTCAGTTTTTGAAAATCATTAAATAAGAATTATGAATATAACTTCAAAAATAATGCCATTAATTTTGTGAGACATCAAGAACAAGATTTTTCCCATATATTTAATGAAAGAGAAAGGTATATACCTGTAACAACAAATTGGTGTTGCAGCTAGAATATCCTTTTATTTTTTTATTAATCAGAGTTAGAAAATATTTAAGCATTTCATAAGAAAAAAATAAACTGAGAACTAAGTGGAATAAATATTTCATGATACAATTTGATGAAATAGGTCTTAAATAGCTTACTGAATAACATACAATGAATTTAAAAGGAACCAGGTGAAGTCTGTTCCACAGGATTTATCATTTGGTGGCCCTTGAAAACATTCCCATTATATTTAATAGAATCTGTGTCACTAACCTTACTGTTTCAGCTGTTCCAAGGAGATTTTCTTTGCAGATAATGACACTTCCCAAGTATGAGTATTGAGAATAGCTGAACATAATTGCTTGTGATTAAATTTGTGAAAAAGGAGACATTTTTAGCATTCAGTATTTCTTACCAATTCTCTCATTGCTTCACTCTCACCATTTTCTCCCACAACAGCAAAGCATTCTTTGACAAAAGTCAGGGCTTGGGAGAGGTGAGGCTATTAAACAGAACTGTCATCATTCCCATTGTCTGTGCCCTCCCCAAAGGGGCTAACACATCTATTTTGATCACTATGCTTCATCCCTAATAGGAAAATGTATAAAATCAGGAAGAAGAGGAAGCTGTCCCATGAGTCTCTCTTATGAAAGGAGGTTTGTCTTCCTGGAAGCATTCACCCCTTAGAACGGTGTCCCAGATTGAAGTTTGGGAGGGATGAATGCATTGGTTTTGTAAAGTAGGAAAGGTTTTTTTATGTAGTGGGCAGTGAGGAAAGAGCAAAGAGAAACTAAGCTGGTACCTGGAGACTCTGGAAGTCAAGGACGAGAAATTAATTCCCTTAAAACTATCAGTACAGCCATCCCTGGAACTAAAAGCTTAGACTTCCTGATGCCACAACCTCATGCCCACTCTTCAGAAAATGTGCTAAAAATGGTTCATGCTGAAGACAGGGATCCATGCAAAGGGAGTCCATAATCCTTGGACTTCCAAGTCTTCAAGGTGTGGCTAAAAAGGTGGCAGTGGCCATCCTACTGCTGTTTGGGATTCAGTAGAAGAGGAAGAAAGAGAATGGAAAACGAATGAGGGAGGAAAGAAGGGGTGAGTGCCTGGCTGGCACATTGGTTAAGCGTCTGCTCTGGTCATGATTCCAGAGTCCTGGGATGGAGCCCCACATCGGGCTCCCTGCTCTGTGAGAGGCCTGCTTCTCCCTCTCCCACTCCCCCTGCTTATGTTCCTGCTCTCAATGTCTCTCTCTCTCTCTGTCAAATGAATAAATAAAATCTTCAAAAAAATAAATAAAAGTGAGAGGAAAAAATAAAGCAAAGAAAGTTTGTGGAGGAGAAAAGGATGGAATTAAAAGTTCAAAATTAGCATCCCAATCTCTTCTCCCTCCTGTTCAAACACTGAGTAGTATATATGCCAGAATCAATAACAAGTGCATAGGAAATGAAGGTAGAGTTCATTGTAATCAAGAACTCCACGGGGGGAAAGGGAACTGTTTCTAAGCTCCTTTATCTGGGACTCAGACCTCTTGCTGCTTAAGTGGAGATGCTATCTCCGAAGGCATGGGGTGCAGGTGCTACCTTTCTTCAGTGACTCAGAGAGCAAATATGCTGTTCTACTTTGCTTCACCCTGACCAAACAAACAAGCATTGGCTGGGTATTGTTTTTAAAAGTCATCTTTAAATATAATGGTGATGTACACATTGTTGATAAGCCATAGGTATGTCAGTAAGCATTGCCTGGCTCTTATTTTGACACTTCAAGCTTCCTTCCTGCTATGAAAGAGAAAAGGACCCTCTTCAGGGAGGCCTGTCTGAGATATCAGGTATGCCACAGAGAGCCCTGGGGATCTTTTGCTTTTGAAAAGAAATAAAATTTTCCACTTGACTGTGAGGTGGGGTTCTGGGAGTGGAGAGTCAAGGGATAAGTGAGGGGGCTCCATAAGCACATAATTTCAGCCAACAACAAGCTCCAAGACACCCCAAGCATTTATACCAAAGGTTTGGAGAGGATACAATTTCCCCATGGTTGTCATAATCAAAACATGGCAGAAGTCAATCAATCAGTGGGACCATATCGTGTACCTACTGTGTACCCAGCACTTGGGTGCTCTGACGAGCAGGAGACTTGGCCACTGCCCTCATGTTACCTAGATCCTCATCCTTAGCTCAATGTGATTTCCAATGATTCTCAAGGCCATCATGCCATAGGCACATTTTCTATTGTATTCTGACTTGTGTGTGTAATTCAATCTGGTCACATCTGTGTATAAGACTAGTACAAATGGCCAAGTGTCAGCATGATTGCATATAGGCACATGCATCTGTAGGTACAGTTGTATATGTGTGTATGTGTATCTATGTGTGTGTATCTTTATGTTTGTGTGACTGAGTGTGTGTGTTTTTTTGTGCCAATGTGTGCAAGTGTGGTATATGTGTGTGTTTAGGTATGTGTGTATGCATATGTATATACTTGCCTATGCATCCTGAAGTTCTTCAACCCAGATAAACAGACCTTGTACAGTATCTCCTTATCTAGACTGGTTTATCAAGGTTGCTATTAGAGAGATAATTACATTGGTGCCTAAGAACAAAACAGCTCAGTACCATCCCTTGGCAATCCTTCTCCTGCTGCCTGTACTTTACTGGTCTTTTTCTCAGTTGATCACAACAAAACAAACCCTTCTACCTCTCACAGGTAGTGAGGCAATGCCCAAGGGAAACTGGGGCTCTCAGACTCACTGTGCAGCATTTCCCCCCTGACAAGAATTTTTCCTCTCATACATCATTCAATTAACTTCCTCAGAAGAGAAACCGAGGCTCCTCTCCCTCTTTTACTCTCCACTTTTCTCTCTGCTACACTCCCGTTCATCCTTGTTCTCTCCCATATAAGCTGCCACTAATGGATCAACCTATGTAGGCAGGCATGGGGCTTGCACAGGCATGAATGCAATGCTGGGTTATTGAACTAATCATGTATCCCCATTAGTGAGACAACTGATTTTTAAAAAGAAGGAAGCATTTGATTTCATAATCTGAAGCTATTTGAGCAAGTGAAAATAAGTGTGCCCTGGACAGTACTGAAACTTAACTGAAAGTCTTCACTGAAGTCAATGTTGGGGCATCATCACCCTTTTGTTATTATCACTCTTTTGTATCATCTATGGTAGAAAATGTGTATGCCCCTGGCCTTCTGTGTTGAAATTAAGAGGAAGGTAAATAAGGGCTCAAAGTCCTATAAGATTAGAACTGTGTAAAAGGGAGTCGTGAGGTTGGGGAGGAAGGAGGGCAGAGCAGAACTGAGGGAAAAAGGAAAAGCATTATGATTTTAGGTTAGGTTACAGAGATTTTTTTTAATTTTTAATTTTTTTTTAATTTTTATTTTTTATAAACATATTTTTATCCCCAGGGGTACATGTCTGTGAATCGCCAGGTTTACACACTTCACAGCACTAACCATAGCACATACCCTCCCCAATGCCCATTACCCCACCCCCCTTTCCCGACCCCCTCCCCCCAGCAACCCTCAGTTTGTTTTGTGAGATTAAGAGTCACTTATGGTTTGTCTCCCTCCCAATCCCATCTTGTTTCTTTTCTTCTTTTTCTACCCCCCTAGTCTCCCATGTTGCATCTCCACTTCCTCATATCAGGGATATCATATGATAGTTGTCTTTCTCTGATTGACTTATTTCACT